>CM055269.1:27501035-27641253 GCA_029237695.1 Conchocele bisecta | reverse complement strand
CATGTTGGATAGTGATATGTGGTGGGCACCCCTTGATTATGAAGCTGTGAAACACCCATAAACACCCATGTGAAGTATCAAGGTAATGAATGGGTGAAGCAGTTGCAGAGATATAGTACACGAAAAAACTTTAACAAATAAATTCAAAGTAATTTGACCTTGACATTGCACACAGGGGCCGCACGGTTGGGGGTTAGAATGAAAATATGGACGATGATAAACACCCATGTGAAGTTTCAAGGTAATGGGCGAAGCAGTTGCAGAGATATAGTATAACAAAAAAGTTTTAACCAAAACATTTAACCAGACGTACGTTAAAAAGTTAACGTTGAAAATGGCTAAGTCAATTCCCTAGTGAAAATGTGACTGAGATTTCACTGAAATCCCAGTGAAATTCACTGAGATTATCATATCCCGGTGTTATTTCCAAATCTCAGTGAAATTCGATGAAATCTCACTGAATTTCAGTGAAATCACAGTGAATTCCCGGTTCAGCTTCCAAGTGAAATTTCACTGAGAATCTCAGTGAAATTTCACTTAGAATCTCAGCGAGATTTCAATGAAATAATGATCATTTCCCGATCCCAAACTCGCAGCAAAAAAAAAAAAAAATGGTTTTTGCTGTCCAAATATTGAGGGGGGGCGGTCGCCACTTGTCCCGGACAAGTGACTTGACAAAAGTGACTTGTCCTGGAAATTATAATTTACGTATACATATTCCGGGGAGTCCACTCATTTGACCGTCTCGAAGATGAAATCACGTCTATATTTACAATATTTAATGTCTATCAGTATGTTCGCGGAACGGTAAATAATAAACTTTTTGAAATTTCAGTTTTTTTTTGTTGGCAACAGCTGTTAATTCGCTAATTACACTGCAGCTCCATTATAACGCGATCGCGTATAGCGTATAGCGCGATCTCCATTATAACGCGGGTATCTCGTGGATCACAAACAAATATTAAAAAAATAAAGAAAAAGGAAAAAAAATCAAATAAATAAAAAAAAATCGTCGGACGTCGTAGTCATCGTGTAATTAGTTGATTCGTGATTTCTGTAAGTTTATTCAAACAACGACATTCAAAGTACATGAAATAATTATTATTAGTATGTTAGCAAATGTAATACCTTTAATCAGGTAATCATGTTAATATGCTGCATACAGTGCAGTATCCGTGCCAGGGGATATATGAATTCCAAATCCAGATGCGATTACACCCGACACATATTACACAGACGAGATTTGTGTGATGCTTTGTGCAAAAAAATCGATACACCCAGCTGTGTGTACAGGTGTTTATTGTACGACCTCATTCAGCACGAGGCTGTAAACTGTGTGACCTTTAGGCTATGTTTTGAAATGTTACTGATTGGTCAACACGTCTTTTGATGTCCCACAGACGTCGCGAACGTTCGACTTTCATCATCGCATCACGGGGCAATCATGCAGTAACCCATTTCATGCTGAGGATACACTTATGTTTGCGGACAAATATTTTCCTTCTATGAACTCAGAAGTATATGCCGCGACCACCATTTATTCCGTCTTGTCGAGACGGTTCAAATGAGTGGTCACATCGAATACTTTCATTGAGAAATAACAAAAATAATTTTTTTTTTTAATAATTTCATACCCGTAAATGTGTATTCCGAAAGGTCTATCGCCATATTTCGCCGATATCGATTTCCAAAATATTTTCCGTAAATGGTGTTGACAAGTTAACACAAACTTCAGAGTTTTCTTGCTATATACACAGTACTTGTGGCGGGACGTTTCAACGGAAAATAGTGACTTGCCCGGGACTAACTTTCAGCATAGAGCCACTTGCCCGAGACCGTGGCCTGCATGTCGCGCCTTGGGGCGAGGCATGGACACTAACAAAATAGATATAGTAGATGGAAAAACTTTAACCAAAAAACTTTAACCGGACACACGGACGAACGGACGGACGTATGCCAAAATGCTGACGATATCGCGCTTTCCGCAAGCAGGTGTGACAATGATGATAAACACCCATGTGAAGTATCAAGGTATTGGGTGAAGCAGTTGCAGAGATATAGTACACGAAAAAACTTTAACAAAAAAATTCAAAGTAATTTGAACTTGACATAGGGCACAGGATCGCGCTTTCCGCAAGCAGGTGCGACAATGATGATAAACACCCATGTGAAGTATCGAGGTATTGGGTGAAGCAGTTGCAGAGATATAGTACACGGAAAAACTTTAACAAAAACATTCAAAGTAATTTGACCTTGACATTGGGCACAGGATCGCGCTTTCCGCAAGCAGGTGCAACAATGATGATAAACACACATGTGAAGTATCAAGGTATTGGGTGAAGCAGTTGCAGAGATATAGTACACGAAAAAACTTTAACAAAAAAAATTCTTCAAAGTAATTTGACCTTGACATTGGGCACAGGATCGCGCTTTCCGCAAGCAGGTGCGACAATGATGATAAGCACCCATGTGAAGTATCAAGGTATTGGGTGACGCAGTTGCAGAGATATAGTACACGAAAAAACTTTAACAAAAAAATTCAAAGTAATTTGACCTTGACATTGGGCACAGGATCGCGCTTTCCGCAAGCAGGTGCGACAATGATGATAAACACCCATGTGAAGTATCAAGGTATTGGGTGAAGCAGTTGCAGAGATATAGTACACGAAAAATCTTTAACAAAAAAATTCAAAGTAATTTGACCTTGACATTGGGCACAGGGGCCGCACGGTTGGGGGTTAGAATGAAAATATGGATGATGATAAATACCCATGTGAAGTTTCAAGGTAATGGGCGAAGCAGTTGCAGAGATATAGTATAACGAAAAAGTTTTAACCAAAAAACTCTAACCAGACGTACGTTAAAAAGTTAACGTTGAAAATGGCTAAGTCAATTACGTAGAAATAATAGGTGAAGGTAAAAAAATGGTCACATGTTGGATAGTTGTATGTGGTAGGCACCCCTTGATTATGAAGCTGTGAAAGTTTGGTGGTCCTAGGTGGTACAGTACCAAAGAAATGGACTTAAACACGAAAACGTAACATTGTAAACGCGAAAACTTAACATTGAAAATGGCTAAGTCGACTACGCGGAAAAAATGGGTCAAGTTAAAAAAAAAGTAACATGTTGGATAGTGATATGTGGTGGGCACCCCTTGATTATGAAGCTGTGAAAGTTTGTTGGTCCTAGGTGGTACAGTAAGAAAGAAATGGACTCAAACACGAAAACTTAACATTGATTGTGGACGCCGCCCGCCGCCCGTCCGTCGGCCGCCCGTCGGCCGCCCGCCCGGCTTTCGCCAATCCAATAGCCTGGATTTTTTTTAAAAAAACCTGGCTAAAAAGTAACATGTTGGATAGTGATATGTGGTGGGCACCCCTTGATTATGAAGCTGTGAAAGTTTGGTGGTCCTAGGTGGTACAGTAACAAAGAAATGGACTCAAACACGAAAACTTAACATTGATTGTGGACGCCGCCCGCCCGGCTTTCGCCAATCCAATAGCCTGGATTTTTTTTCAAAAAACCTGGCTAAAAAAGTAACATGTTGGATAGCGATATGTGGTGGGCACCCCTTGATTATGAAGCTGTGAAAGTTTGGTGGTCCTAGGTACAGTACCAAAGAAATGGACTTAAACACGAAAACTTAAACATTGAAAACGCGAAAACTTAACATTGAAAATGGCTAAGTCGACTGCGCGGAAAAAATGGGTCAAGTTAAAAAAAAAGTAACATGTTGGATAGTGATATGTGGTGGGTACCCCTTGATTATGAAGCTGTGAAAGTTTGGTGGTCCTAGGTGGTACAGTAACAAAGAAATGGACTCAAACACGAAAACTTATAGCCCGTGAGCCAGATACCGAAACCCTCCCCCCCCTGTGGGATTTTTGCAGACATATTTTTCCTAAAACTACATTCAATTGCGAGTGTTATGCCGTATGTCTGCGCTCTGTAACCCGCTGGATGAACATATGGCGCCATTTTGAAGTAGGTCACCCTCGGACTTTTTCCCATCTTCATAAATCACATTTTTAACTAAAAATTGACCAAATTATATCATTTTAATTACATAAAGTAGTATTTTTGCACTTTTTCAGAGATGTTGGACAATATGGAATCTAATAAGGTACACTTAAACAAAATCTGATAATCCAGAAGTCAAATTTTACGTGTTTGATTACCCCACCCACCCAATTTCAATGGTAAAATATACATGTTAATAACTTTATGCAAACGTGGTATTTTTTCATATTATCAATGTTAATGTAAGCTAGGAGTGTCTATTAAACATATCCAATGCAAATACGCCCAATTTTTTTGTGTCTACTGCAAAATATACAAAGTGAAAAACAACACATTTTTACCATTCCCCACCCACTAATTTTACAATGGTTATTTCACCGGTATTCAATATTATGCAACGTCAGATCCTTAAAACCGGTTGCTATGGACAGACAACTAGTTACATATTTATTAGTATTGTCTATGCAGACTGCAGATACTATTTGTCGAATGTTCGTCCGTCTGTACGCACGCTTCTTAGCTTCTTAAATATTAATTGACTGCATCGATTGGGAATAATGTACACATATTAATATAGTTCGAGGCATGTGATCATTATCGTCAACAGGAGTTAATATACGATAATAGTTATCCATTTGTACATAGATTTCTTCTCCTTTTTTTACAATATTCAGTAATGTGTTAATATCGTGCATCAAATATGCCTGACGGAGGAAGAAAATCCTGAAAGCTAAAAACAATTTTTTAAGATAAAATAATAAAACCATGTTTTGTTTTCACTTCGCTATCCGACATAAGATGAAACCATACATATAATGGATGAAGTTGGATCAATTTGTTAATTATGCAATTTCAAAATGGCCGCCACATTGATAATTTAATATGTATACAGCAATATATCGCTCGATATGATTGTGGAGATGGACATAATGGTCTATATCATTTGTATAACTTCCTTATTATTATATTGAGGTGGCGGAGCAGCCTTATAATCTGGTGGAACATCCTTATGTCGTGCTGATACATCCTTATACATGTAGTGTGATGCAACTGCCTTATATTGTGATGGAACATCATTATAGTGTGGTGGAACCACATTATGTTGTGGTGAAACTGCCGTATAATGTGATGAAAATGCATTATAGTGTGACGAAACTGCCTTATATTGTGGTGGAACTGCCTTATTTTGTGAGGAAACATATGTATAATGTGATGGAACATCCTTTGAGAGTGGTGGAACATTCTTATATTGTAATGGAACTGCCGTATACTGCTGATAACTGCCTTATAGTGTGGCTGAACATCCCTATATTATGGTGAAACTGCCTTATAATGTGGTAGAACGGTCTTATATTGTAATTAATTTGCCTTATATTGTCACTAAACATCATTATACTGTGGTGGAACGTCCTTATAGTGTGGTGGAACATCATTATATGGTGGTGAAGCCGCCTTATAATGTGGTGGCATTGCCATATAGCGTGACGACACTGTCTTATATTGTGGTGGAACTGCCTTATATTGTGACAAAATATCTTTATATGGTGGTGATGTATCCTTATATCGTGATGCAACATCATTATATAGTGGTGGAACTGTCTTATATTGTAATTAATTTGCCTTATAGTGTGGTAGAAGTGCCTTATATTGTTATGAAACACCATTATAATGTGGTGAAACATCCTTATAGTGTGGTGGAACATCATTATCTTGTTGGTGAAAACCGCCTTATAATGTGGTTGGCACTGCCGTATATTGTGACGAAAATGTATTATAGTGTGGTGAAACTGTCTTATAGTGTGAGGAAACATAATATTCTGTGGTGAGCATCCTTATATTGTGATGGAACAGCCTTATATTGTGACGGAACATCCTTATAGTGTGACGGAACATCCTATATTGCGATGGAACTGTATTATAATGTGGTTGGAACTGCATTATAGTGTGGTGGTACATCCTTATATTGTGGTGAATGAACTGTCTTACAGTGCAAGTAATGTTCCTGATATTGTGATGGAACATCTTTATAATGTGGTGAAACTGCCTTATAATGTGTTTTATCTGCCTTATATTGTGATGAAACTGCTTTATATTGTGGTGGCACTGCCTTATAGTTTGAATAAACATATTTATATCGTGGTAGAACTGCACTATAGTGTGATTAAACAGTATTATGTTGTGATGGAGCATCCGTATATTGTGGTGGAACACCCTCATATCGTGATGGAACAAGCTTATGTTGTGATGGAAAAGGCTTGTAGTGTGATGTAACATCCGTATAGTGTAATGGAACATCCTTATATTGTACCGGAACTGTCTTATAATGTGGTGGAACATCACTACACTGTGGTGGAACGTTACATTGTGGCAGAACATCTTTATATCTGATTGATATAAAAGTGTGATGCTCCATGCAAGTCTTAATTTAGTTAGATCAAACATGACGCAAGAGACCCTAACATTTTATCACATGTTTGTACTGCTACACGTCGTACTCTATGGAGATACATCTATCTTAACTTAACCATCATGATATCAATATAGCCCTCTCTTCAAATAGTAGTAGCTGCATCATTTATTTGGCCAGTGTGAATTATTTTATTGCATACATCCAAATAATGTAGCACGAGTGTAACATCAAATTAAATGAAGTACAATATATGCCTCCTCACTTCATATACTGTACATTTAATTTAATATAACAATGGTGTTACTATTTATACACATAGCTGTGGTTTTGTTAACTAATCAATGTTGAATGATACAAATGCTAATAATCAACATAATTAACTGATAATAGACAGATGTCCCGGATTACGTAATACCTTGATTTCATTTGCAACCATGAATCATCAATCTGTTAAACTTACAAGTAACAGGGTCGTACTATTACCATATATTTCAGAGTATTAATAAGATTAAAAATGGTTCTGTAAGTATTAATTAGACAACTGGTGCAGACAGTGAAAATTCCTACTACTATGCGAACCTAATTTGATTTGCAATTGTCACTACACATGCCTGATGATCATATACATGATTCACATGTATACTGTATTTAAATGTTATTAATACTACCTAATGGTGACTATTGTGATTGTCACTGATTGTGTCAATCAATCAACCAATATAATAGATTCAATCATCACAACCAGTCAGCAAATGTTTTAAACATGTTTTTGTGCATTTTTATACAATTTGAATTGCTGAGAAAAACATGATTTTTTATTGTGATTTATGAAAATAAACATATTAGGCGGCCATTTTGAATGTATAACAACATTATTGTATCATGGAACATGACTGTGAATGCTAAGCAAACTATATTTAGGTCAATTTGTATTATAATATATGACCATTGCGTGTTTTATAGCATCTTCGAAATTCCAGACAGTAGTAAATATGTAGTTTATGGCGGCCATTTTGAAATATTTTGAGAGTTATGATATTTAAAGGGATTACATGTTCCTTTCACAGGTATATATAAGTAATGCAATGAAAAATAAGTGCATTTTAACATCATTACAGTTTTGTAATATTGTTCTCAATAATAGTTATATTGAAAATAATGTTGAAAAATGCCAATTTTGGCGGCCATTTTGGAAATTATTGGTATAGTATGATGTAATGATGTATAATGTCCATTGTATACCATTCAGTAACCAATTTGGCAAAACATCGTAGCTATTTACAGGGTTTGTACTTGCCTAAATATCAATTAACAGTCTAATATAAACGGCTCAAAATGGCATGGCGGCCATCTTGGAAAATGGCCGCCATTTGTTCATCCAGCGGCTTTTTGAGCGCAGACATTCAGGATTAATAGACAATAGGCTACTGAATCTGAAAATCATAGTCACCAAAAATCCCACAGGGGGGGGGGGGGGGGGGGGGGGGGGGGGGGGGGGGGAGGGGGGGTTATTGGTGGCTCAAGGTCTATTAACATTGATTGTGGACGCCGCCCTATTATTTTATTTAATTTTTACAAAATTTCATACTGCTTTAATGATATCCCGTCTGCAATGGGTTAATTGGAGATTCCACTTATATTTAAAGGGACATTGGAAGTTTGAGGTGGGTTTGTTTGTTTGTTGGGGTTGAACGGCCTATCAACAGCTAAGGTCATTTAAGGTCGGGTGTTGAGGAGGGAAATTTTTCCCGGGGCTCCCTCTAGACACAACATTGACAATGTAAATACTAACTGCTCTTATTACTTGTATATATACTACTCATCTTCAAGCAATGGACACAGCTGAGACATTGTAAATAGTATAAACAAAGGCTGAAGGTGAAATAAATATTTGTCAGTAACATAAATGTTGCTGAACTGACTACTGGGTTATCAAACGTACATGCAGTCCCACATATTAACCCTTTCAACACTACAGACCTGTATAGTGGTACATTGTATTGGCAAACAGTGTAGATCCAGATGAGCCGGCTCGTGACGAGTCGTCTCATCAGGATCTGCACTTTCTGCAAATAATTTTCATATTTTTGAGAACAAAAACACACCAATTTCATAAATGGACTAGTCTGAAAATCATATACCGGGTAGTGACAATTGGATTGGTTTCAAAATAAACGTATCATAATCCATTCCAGTTACTTAGGGGTGAAAGGGTAAATATGGTTACACACATGTACTGGATGAAGACGTTGTATTTCTCAAAAACATATTTTGAAAATGTATTTATCTACACAATGAGCACTGATCTTCAATGACAGCCATCACATTATAATTATCAGAGCTCCAAATGACTCCCAAAAAGGAGTCAATTACTCAGAATCTTAGGAATTGACTCCTAAACTCGATTGGCAAATAGGAGTCAAAATCATACTCCTTGCCAATTGAGCTTAGGAGTCATTCGACTGTCAGTCATTCAATTTAAAAAATTGCATTTCCTCTTAGGTTGGACAAATTTATTTGATACTGCAGAAATAGATCATTTGTAAGCTTTTTTTTTTAATTTGAAATTGTGGAAAGTTTGTTGATGAAATTAGACGTCAAATGACTTCTGACTCCTAAGTTTGACCAAATAACTCCAGATAGAGGAGTCGAATGACCCATGGCATAAACGTTTTACTGGAAGCCTTGAATATGTGGCTGTGACTGGAGAAGGAGAAATTGGGCATATGTGATTTGTGACCAGTATAACCCCTGATCAAATAGCACTCATGTAGCCTGATAACAATCTATAATGCTTGTTAGATGCATGACGGGAGTTTCAATGATGGAATGGCGAACAGTGCAGATCCTGAGCACTGTGTGGTCGCAAAACCCATAAGCCATTTTTAACCAGCCAAACTCAAGAGTTAATTTGCAATAATTCCAGCACAAAAATATTTACACAATTCCCTAACATTTTATTGGTCCGTAGCAAGTCTCTGTCCAAAATTTATATCCCAGTAAACTCCAATGCCGAACTACTTTCCGTAACCGTCAGGCGAAGTTAAAATAATTCTTAAGAAAACGGAAAATAAACACATTTTCTTGATGAATTTATTTCAAATGCTGGAATTATAAGGAATGAATGGCATTTTTGTGGAATTTATTGGGGATATAAACTTGGCCTTCGTCCAGTATTCCCGCGACTTTTCCAAGTTTATACCCCGATAAATTCCACAAAAAGGCCATTCATTCCTATAATATTGAGATCAATAGTGATGACTCTAGTCCTGAAGGTATACTGACTCTCAGAATATATGTAGAAAGCGATGAAATAGGTTACCGTAATATTAATATTAAAGGTACATGCCCACGCAGCAGGTTACACTGTACTGCAACTTTTCATTTTCTGTCATGCCTTATATGAGCCATATATCTACCCACTAACGAGTTATTTTTAATTACGGCGCGTGTTAAATGGTGTTAAATCGCATTTTATATGCCGCGACCAGAAAGGGTATTTTCCAACCTCGTGCTATTTTTACCAATATACGTCACGTGACATGGTCAATCATATCACATCTTTGACATGCGCAGTGAAGTATCGGAAGTTGAGAAGAAAAATCTAAATCTAAATCTCCACGTAACTCTTTCCATTTGGTGATCTGGTCGCCAATATTAACCACTCTCTCTCTCTGTACTGCCTGTCCCTCAGACATTTCGCCTTTCTTTTGGCCGACGCTGTTTCATACAATCCGTCCTGGACGTTTCGACATGTTGATATTCTTGTTTACATATTGGGAAGCCTACTGACGCGCGTAGTATACTGCGCATGCGCACCGCAAGCCGTGATGTGAAAGTCGCAAGCCGTGATGTGAATAGTGACATAATTATACACTTATTTAATTCCTATAAAGAACATTTTGTGCCTACTGCGTGGGCATGTACCTTTAACCCTAAATATTTGTTGGACACCATTTCTTATGGGAAACCCCAAACCAAATTGTATTAACCCTTACACCGCTATCTTATTTTTTTGTCGTCTGCTGTTTATTTTCTATTGTCCATATTTTTATCATCAAAAACATGCTTTGACAGCACTTTAGAATAATTTACAACATGCTTTGACAGCACTAGCCTCAGAATCATTTCCATTGGACTGTGTTATCAGGCAGACCCATCAACAGATGAGAAAGTAAATATTTACCAGTATGTTCAATATAACATATTTATGTACCTGGCTGTTTCTGATAGTAATTTATGTTATGTACACACAGAGCTCCAGATAAGGTGTGTATTGGCGTATTTTACGCAATTATTTTAGCTGAATACGCATTGATTATCAAAATTGGGAGTACAAAATAGTGAAAATACACACAGCAATGTGAAAATACACATTAATTTTCAAATTGAGTAGTGAAAAATAATGACATAAAGTTGAAAATTCACTTAGATGAGCTGCAAAAAGCAGTGTTCAGCTCAATTAAGTGAATGTTTAAATTTGTTATATTTTCTTTATCATTTGTTCCCTATTTAGTAATGAAAAAAATCAATAATCCATTTATAAAAGTAAAATACGCAATGATTTTGAAATCAGGGAGTATAGTACACTTTAGACACAAAGCTTATCTGGAGCACTGTGCATATACATGGTAGCCCCTTGCAGGCTGTAGATACAATACATTTTTGTTGAAAAAATGATTTAATTTGTTTCTCAATAAAAGTGTATGTTGTTACCACTGATTTGAGCCGTCTCAACGAGATATTAGTAACGGTTCAAATGAGTGGTTGAGATGGTTCAAACGAGTGGTAACACTGCAAACATGTACTTTAAAGAACTGATGAAACTAGATTTGTCAGTAAGCGGGGGTTTACGGAATACCCCCCCGCGTCAGTCCTGACGTAGAATGAAGAATCCCAGCTCGTATACTATAATTTTCAGATAAAAGACTATGTCAGCACATATGGAGAGTGCAATGGTGGTTCCAGTTGAAAAAAGCAAACTAGATATTCCAAGTCCGTGACCTTGACCCCTGGCATAAATGGGGGTCGTAGGTTTGTTGCAGAATGATGTATGAGTGTCAGAGAAGGGCCGGGTAAAATATCACTGCATTCCGCAAAGGGAAAGAGAAGTTATAAGGAAATTTACATTTGTTAAGTTTTAGTTTTTTTCTAAGCTTATAAGTCTGTGACCTTGAGCCCTGGCATAAATGGGAATCATAGGTTTGTTGCAGAATGATGTATGAGTGTCAGAGAAGGGGTGGGTAAAATATGAAAGATTTCCGCAAAGGGAAAGAGAAGTTAAAAGGAAATTTACAATTGTTAAGTTTTCGTTTTTTTCTAAGTTTCTAAGTCCGTGACCTTGACCCCTGGGATAAATGGGGGTCGTAGGTTTGTTGCAGAATGATGTATGAGTGTCAGAGAAGGGGCGGGTAAAATATGAAAGATTTCTGCAAAGGGAAAGAGAAGTTAAAAGGAAATTTACAATTGTTAAGTTTTGTGACGGACGGAAACACGGAAAGACGGACGGACGGACAAGCTGACTCCAGTATACCAGTTGTGGGGTGGGGGGGGATTTTATTACGTCTTCCAAGAATCATCACCGGCACTTTGTGGTATGAATGAGAAAAACATCTTTAAATCATACCCAATTTTACTCCGGTATTAAATATCTAGAAGGTAGGACCAACGGAAGTGGATTATTTACCTTGGGGTCCAGCTCGCTAATTCAGTAATTGAAATGCGCACGAAGGCTAGGACCCTTTTGTCTAATATCGGAGTAAAATTAACAATTGCTATATCGTGGGAACGAATTGTCATTTAGTGGGAACGAATTGAAAATTTGAGGGAACAAATTGTTAATCATGGGAACAAATTGTTAATTTGAGGGAACAAATTGTTAAACTGAGGAAACAAATTGTTATTTCGTGGGAACAAATTAATAAAAAAAACTTCATGTCCCCTGCGGGGCTCCGTACAAATCAGCCTAGCGTTTGCCAATGCTTACTACTTTTCAGACGATTACGAAACAGCAGTACAGGAAAATCTGGCAGTTTGAATTGAGAATCCTGAATATTCATTAGCGTGCTACTGGAATTAGTTTGCCATGTTTACTGAGCCAACAGCTATGTGGGCCATGGCTACCAACAGGTTTCCAGCATTATTTCTCGTGACACCATTACTGCAGAGCAGCCTGAATATCTGCAGTTCTGACATGTACACACAGTGAGTGATTCAGCCAAAGAAGGGCGTTTCCTTTAACCCTTTCACCCCTAAGTAACTGGAATGGACTTTGATATGTTAATTTTCCTACCAATCCAATTGTCACATAATGATTTTCCGACTGGTCCACTTATGAAAAGGGGTGTTTTTTATTTAAAAAATATGAAAATTACTTGCAAAAAGCGCAGATCCTGATGAGCCGGCTCATGGCGAGCCGGCTCATCTGGATCTACACTGTTTGCCAATACCACTATACAGGCCTGTGGTGTTGAAAGGGATAAGCCTTAAACGTGGGAACCGAACATTGTCGTCTGCTGCTGTGTCATATTTTCTATTTTTTCTCAAAATAAAACATGGTTTGACAGCACTTTAGAATCAGTTACAATGGAAATGAACCCCTTTAGAATCAGTTACAATGGAAATGATTCTAAACTGCTGCCAAACCATGTTTTTGTTAAGAAAACTTGAAATTGAAATATAAACAGCAGATGACAAAATGAAATTCAGCATTGTAAGGGATAACTGCTACTGGTGAAGTAATAAAGACAAACTCATGTGGCTGCTGAGACTGAGAAATGGGGCTTATAGGATGTGTGAACAATGTAGCTCCTGATCAAATACATGTAGCACACTCCTGTAGCCTTATGATGATCTACATGCAGGGGCGGATCTGAAGGGGGGGGGGGGTTCCGGAGTTGCAACACCCAGATCAGCCACGGATTTTACATAGACCACAGTTTACCACCAGTTGAAGTCTGAATTTAAATGCCGTAAAACACAGAAAGTGCCTTTCTGGAGTTTCATTGATGGAATGGCGAACAGTGCAGATCCTGATCAGACTGGATCTACACTAGTCGCAAAACCAATAAGCCCCATTTCTCACGTAACAGCCACCTGTAACCAGTGGTGGGGTGATCAGGCTCTATATTGATCTGTCAATTACAAATATGTGTCTATATATAACATGAATCAATAGGCACTGGCAGCAGTGTGGTGTAATGCTTACTGTAGTCATGGCACCAGATAATCACTATAGTGCATGTATACATGTACTTAAAGTTCTTGTATTCAAAATCAGCAAGTTTGACAAGCCGACACTGAGCTTTTTACAAACATGAGGCCCAAATTTGCCTGTATCGCTCACCTGAAAGTATTATCCCCATTATAAAATAAATCAGACAAGGCACAGACTGTCGATTATATACTTGTATATACTAGTACCAAGCTTCATCAAACGACATTCGACGGCCTACTTGGAAGACGTAATCATCAGATTTCGACAAAAAAATGCTCCAGAGTGATTGTCTGCTTGATACCTTTGATTTCATATACATGAAACAGTATATTACCGTACATTGTACAAATGTAACTGGGTGAAAAAATGCCAGATCGGCCCCATTTTCGAATGAACAAAACCTGTATTTTCTCTATATAAAGCCACATATTGATAATAGTATGAAACTTAAAATATACTTCTCACTCGTCAGACGGTGTAGCAAAATGTCAGGACAAATTGGGCTGTTATTGTGACTAAATTTTACACTATAAGGGTCTCAGCTCTCACGTATACAGAAAATATAAAAGACAGATGAAATAGTAAAACACATCCGTAGAGCTGAGATTTTCTAAGCTAGCAGGGTACAGCATTACAGTTGAGTTTACAGAACTACAGATTACAAAACCATTTCTACACAGGGGACAACAAGATACTGGTAGAACATTGCAAACGTCGTGACTGAAAATGCGGATTTGTTCAGTTTAATTTTGAAGAAATTTCTTTATGATCTGAAGCAACTAAAGGTCTAAGAATTGAAGGGCTCTGTGAAAGAAGGGGGGCTAAGTCCATAGGGATCCATACTTAAGAAAGCAGATTCTGTAGTTTTATTATGAATTATAATTAACCATCCCTCAAATTGCTGATCTTTGTCAAATATAACAAGAGCTGTAGGAGAACAGCATAGCTCGACTACGAGGGTTGTCGATGTACACATAGCTTGACAAACAAGGTGGCTGCGGCCTGCATAAAAACCTTAACCAAGGTTGACTAAAAACCTTAACGAAGGGAAATTAAGTAAGTAATTCAAGGTTAAATGTAGGTCAATGTCAGATATAGGTCAGAGGTTATTGATGTACATCACTAGGAGATGAAGTTTTCCAAGTATGGTGCTGTAGGCCCAGGAGTATTCCATATTCCATAAAAATTGAAGAAGTAATTTACAAAAAAATAATACAACCAAAATATAAATGTCATGGTTGCCAAATATTCCACCTGATGAGTACCAGATCTATACATTGTAATTAAGCCCTATATCTAATTATTAAGTTGTTGATTGTTTAATTAACTATTACTGAGCTTAAAACTTAATTTAAACTAGAAATGGACGCTTGTCGACAAGCGCATGTGTATCCCCCTCCCCAGATACACAAGTAGTTTGAAAAAAGGGTGATCGAGTTATGCTCCGGAGACAAAATCGGTGACGGACAAAGGGAGATAACTAAACAATTAGTGATGCAAGAGTTGTCAATCTTGCGCGACACACCTTTAGGGTCTATGCATGTGTGAAGCTACTGGAGTGCAGAATTATTTGTTAATGTCCTATATTTTATGTACATATATTCTGCACAGGTGCACATAATGCCACAATATTTTCAACACAGTTGACGGAAATGTAATATAGAATGTAAATAAAAAAAATAATGCTCGCTACTGGAGCCGAGAATTTCTTTTAATAGTCCTATATTTATCTACATATATCTGCACAGGTCCACATACTGCCACAATATTGTCAACACAGTTTAGGTAAATGTAATAATTTAGCTGTATAAATTACCTGTAATAAGTTAGTGGTCAGTTAAAAAATTTAAAAAGAATGTAAAATTATTATTTTTTTTAAAAAGTTGAAAAATAAAAAATAATAATACTTGCTACTGGAGCCCAGAATTTTTTTTTAATAGTCCTATATTTATCTACATATATCTGCACAGTTCCACATAATGCCACAATATTTTCAACACAGTTTACGGAAATGTAATATACAAATTATTTTTTTTAAATAATGCTCGCTACTGGAGCCCAGAATTTTTGTTAATAGTCCTATATTTATCTGCATATATCTGCACAGGTCCACATACTGCCACAATATTGTCAACACAGTTTACGGAAATGTAATAATGTACCTGTATAAATTACCTGTAATATGTTAGTGGTCAGTTAAAAAATTGAAAAAGAATGTAAAAAAAAAAATAAAAAAAAAGGAAAAAAAAATCAAATTAAAAAAAAGAAAAAGAATAATGCTCCCTACTGGAGCCCAGAATGTTTTTTAATAGTCCTATATTTATCTACATATCATATATACACAGGTCCACATATTCCCACAATATTTTCAACACAGTTTACGGAAATGTAATATAATCATTTTACCTGTATAAATTACCTGTAAGTTGTCAGTGGTCAGTTGCACATGCTAGCACATGCACAGGTGAATAGTCTGTATATAGCACTTACCACCTTATGCTACTAGAAAAAAACAAAAATTGAAAAAATAATTTGAAAAAAAAAATGAAAAATAAAAAAAAAAAATGGAAAAAAAAAGTTTAAAAATAATAATGCTTGCTACTGGAGCACAGAATTTTTCTTAATAGTCCTATATTTATCTACATATATCTGCACAGGTCCACATAATGCCACAATATTTTCAACACAGTTTACGGAAATGTAATATAATCATTTACCTGTATAAATTACCTGTATTAAAGTGGTCAGTGGTCAGTTGCACATGCTAGCACATGCACAGGTGAATAGTCTGTATAAAGCACTTACGACCTTATGCTACTAGACAAAAATTGAAAAATAATTTGAAAAAAAAAATGAAAAAAGAAAAAAAAAATGAAAAAAGGAAAAAAAAAAGAAAAAATGAAAAAAAAAAGAAAACAAAAACGAAAAAAAAAAAAAAGGAAAAAAAAAAGGAAAAAAATAATAATGCTTGCTATTGGAGACCAGATTTTTTTTTATTAGTCCTATATTTATCTACAAAAATCTGCACAGGTCCACATAATGCCACAATATTTTCAACACAGTACCCAATGTAGTGATTTACCTGTATAAATTACCTGGTCAGCAGTGGTCAAGCACTGGACATCTCCACATGCTAGCCCATGCTAGCCCATGGTTCTCCCAGTTTCTTTTGTTCTCTCTACAGGTAAGGTGTACAGAGCACAGAGAAAAGGTGTACAGAGCAGACGAGAAAACAGGTCTTCATGCATTATTGTCCAGTTTGTAGAGTGCGCAAAACAAAAAAGGGAGATAACTAAAAAATTAGCTATGCAAGAGTTGTAATTCTTGTGCGCGACACACCTCCGGGTCGTGGTCTATGCATGTGTGAAGTTTCATGAAAATATTCCAAAGGGTGTTCGAGTTATGCTCCGGACAGGAAATCAGTGAGGGAAAACAAAAAAGGGAGATAACTAAAAAATTAGCTATGCAAGAGTTGTCATTCTTGTGCACGACACACCTTCGGTTCGTGGTCTAATTGAATGTGTTAAGTTTCATAAAAATATTCCAAAGGGTGGTCGAGTTATGGTCAATCAGTGCGCAAAACAAAAAAGGGAGATAACTAAAAAATTAGCTATGCAAGAGTTGTCATTCTTGTGCGCGACACACCTTCGGGTCGTGGTCTATGCATGTGTAAAGTTTCATGAAAATATTCCAAAAGGGTGGTGGAGTTATGCTCCGGACACGAAATCAGTGCGAGAAACAAAAAAGGGAGATAACTAAAAAATTAGCTATGTAAGAGTTGTCATTCTTGCGCGCGACACACCTTCGGGTCGTGGTCTATGCATGTGTGAAGTTTCATGAAAATATTCCAAAGGGTGTTCGAGTTATGCTCCGGACAAGAAGTGTCTGCGGCGGACGCGGCGCGCTGTCAAATCCATAGTATCCCCCGACGGAGTCCGGGGGATACAATAACTTTAATTATCAAATAATAACATCAAAATTCATATTTCCCGGTATTTCCCGATATTTCCCACTTTGGGGAGTATTTCCCGGTCCCGCCCCCGGTATTTCCCGGCCAACCCTGAGGGGAAATAACTAAGTAATCCAAGGATAAAAGTAGGTCAAGGTCAAATATAGGTCAGGGATTATTGATGTACATCACTAGGAGATGAAGTTGTCCAAGTATGGTTGCTGTAGGCCCAGGAGTATTCCATATACAAGCTTGACTATAAACATTAACCAAGGGGAAATAAGTAAGTAATTCAAGGTTAAATGTAGGTGAAGGTAAAATATAGGTCAGGGGTTATTGATGTACATCCATATGAGAAAAAGTTATCCAAGTATGGTGTCTGTATGCACAATAGTATTGCATCTACAAGCTTGACTAAAAACCTTAACCAAGGTTGATTAAAAACCTTAACCAAGGGGAATTAACTAAGTAATTCAAGGTTAAATGTAGGTCAAGGTCAAATATAGGTCAGGGTTTGTTGATGTACATCACTAGGAGATGAAGTTGTCAAGTATGGTTGTCCAAGTATGGTTGGTGTAGGGCCAGGAGTATTCCATCTACAAGCTTGACTAAAAACCTTAACCAAGGAGAATTAACTAAGTAATTCAAGAGGAAATGTAGGTCAAGGTCAAATATAGTTCAGGGGTTATTGATGTACATCACTAGGAGATGAAGTTGTCCAAGTATGGTTGGTGTAGGGCCAGGAGTATTCCATTTACAAGCTTGACTAAAAACCTTAACCAAGGGGAATTAACAAAGTAATTCAAGAGGAAATGTAGGTCAAGGTCAAATATAGATCAGGGGTTATTGATGTACATGCCTATGAGAAAAGGTTGTCCAAGTATGGTGTCTGTATGCACACTAGTATTCCATGTACAAGCTTGACTAAAAACCGTAACAAAGGTTGACTAAAAACCTTAACCAAGGGGAATTAACTAAGTAATTCAAGAGGAAATGTAGGTCAAGGTCAAATATAGATCAGGGTTTATTGATGTACATCACTAGGAGATGAAGTTGTCCCAGTATGGTGGGTGTAGGGCCAGGAGAATTCCATATACAAGCTTGACTAAAAACCTTAACCAAGGTGTGACGGTGACGCCGGGGTGACTACATAAGCTCTAACTATTCTTTGAATAGTCGAGCTAAAAAGGCCAATATATATAATAATTCCCAACCACAAATTAGACGTTTTCAAGTGTAAAAAAAGTCATAAAGAAGGAGGTGTGACATTACAGTTGCTATATTTCACCATGTTCACCGACTTCCCCGTAGGGAGTCTTTTCCGGTAATCAAATCACAATACGGATTTCATATTTAAATATGTTGAAAAAAAAACTACAGTATGTTGGTTTATACCCGCCATCCCAGTATAGTAAACTGTATTTTAGCAATACTTATTATACATGTACTTGTGCCACTTTGTGATTTTTTTTCCAGCAAAAAGAAGAAAAAAAAAATGTGCACATCTGCTAGCCTACATACCAAGTTTCAGGTTTACGAGCTACAAGGCAAAATTCTAAGTCCAAATGGGGGAGATAATCCATGACCCCGGGGTCGAATAAAAAATCGAAATTAGAATGCATCTACTCATTATAAGGAAGCTACATACCAAGTTTCAGGTGTGTAGCTAGCACGGTTCAAAAGTTTTACGACGTACAAGACAAAATTGCCAAATTCTAAGGCGAAAAGGGGGAGATAATCAATGACCCCGGGGTCGATTAAAAATTAAAATAAACTTTGCGCATCTACTCATCATAAGGAAGCTACATGTACATACCAAGTTTCAGGTGTGTAGCTAGCACGGTTTAAAAGTTTTACGACTTACAAGGTAAAATTGCCAAATTCCAAGTCGAAAAGGGGGAGTTAATCCATGACCCCGGGGCAGGGCTTCTAAAATTTCAGAATGCCAAATCGGTCCAGACATAATTGTCGGCCCGAAGGAGCCAGTACGATTAGTGATACCTACATGTACCCCCCCCCCACCTGCCGTTTTGTCGGGGTCGAATCAAAAATCAAAATAAACTTTGCGCATCTACTCATCATAAGGAAGCTACATGTACATACAAAGTTTCAGGTGTGTAGCTAGCACGGTTTAAAAGTTTTACGACTCACAAGGTAAAATTGCCAAATTCCATGTCGAAAAGGGGGAGTTAATCCATGACCCCGGGGCAGGGCTTCTAAAATTTCAGAATGCCAAATCGGTCCGGACATAATTGTCTACTCATCATAAGGAAGCTACATATCAAGTTTCAGGTCTGTAGCTAGTGCAGTTTGAAAGTTTTACGACTTACAAGGCAAAATTTCCAAATTCAGGTGTTATTGAAAACTTACAGCATTTGCCTTACGGACGGACAGGGGTAAACATAATGCCTCCCCAATAAATTGGTGGGGTATAAACAAATTTAAACAGAGCTCCAGTTAAGGTGCGTAATTTGACCAACTTGGGGCGAAATTTTGTTATTTCTTCATCAAAAATGGCAAGTTGGGAGCCCTTTAGAATCGTCTCATTGAGACGATTCTAAAGCACTCCCAACTTGCCATTTTTGATGGAGAAATAAGAAATTTACCTCCAAATTACGCACCTTAACTGGAGCTCTGTTAAACCGTAATAACTGGAGACTTCATATTTACAACATGTATGTGGTTTCTTTATGGATTTATCTCTCCATTTTTTTAGAAAAGTGTGTATTTTGCGATGGCGTGTCATCAGTTTCTAATTAACACTTACATGTAGACCCTACACACAACAATTGTCGTCTGCTGTTGCTTTTATATCTTGCCTTATTTCTCAATAAAAACATGGTTTGACAGCACTTATGATTCACTGATTTATCCAGACTAAGGGAACACAGTTGTACCTGCGACAGTCATTACCAAGTTGTATGTTTTATTATGGCCTACTTCAGTCATTTATTGATACAGAATAACATGAACATGTCGATGTTTACAACCAGCGTAGACAGAGCACAATAATACCTGTAGGCCTACAGCAGGTGTGAAACAGAGTTCATGATGTGTGCCAGAGTGTGACCTGGCAGGGGCGGATCTGGAGGGGGGGGGTTCCGGGGTTGCAAACCCCTCCCCCATTCAGCCACGGAGTTTACATACATCACAGTTTACCACCAGTTGAAGTATTATACGCCGGTGCGGAGTGCAGCCCGAGTGAGTATAATATAGCGCCAGCAGCCCGTTTCAGTAAACTTCGTACGACTAAGACATTCGTATGTGCAAAAGTGAAATGTAGAATAACCTTTGCACTGATAATAATGTTTGAAAATATTTTATAGCGGGTGCAATTACATGTATTGAACTATACATGTTGATAACATATCGTAGCCTCAGTCAACCCCGTGTGTGAAGCAAATTCAAAGGTCCAACAGAGTGGTATATAAAAGCAAAGTAACGGTATGTCTCCGGTTTCGGTAGAGTCGAGCGGCATATAGAGAATAGTACTGCCCTCCCAAGTCAAACAGCAGTATCTGTTAAACTGCAGTATCTGCACTATGATGCTATGCTGACCCTGTGCAACCATCCCCACCTATTATAGGTGGGGATGATTGCACAAACTGCAGTATCTGCACTATGATGCTATGCTGATCCTGTGCAACCATCCCCACCTATTATAGGTGGGGATGATTGCACAGGGTCAGCATAGCATCATAGTGCAGATACTGCAGTTTAACAGATACTGCAGTTTGACTTGGGATGATTGCACAGGGTCAGCATAGCATCATAGTGCAGATACTACAGTTTACAGATACTGCAGTTTGACTTGGGAGGGCAGAGTAGGTTAGTGCAGTGAATTGCAAAAAATATCTGGCAAGTTTAGGAAACGGAATGGGCAAGGCTCTGCTGTAACCTACTATTCTCTATATGCCGTCAACACTACAAATAGCTTTAAAATGCAAAAAAATAACCCCAGCCGCATCCTCAAAATCGGAGAATCGACTATTATGACAACCGCACATATTCATACGCAGTGATAAGGTCGTATTGACAGGATATCAAAAATGTTTCACGGCACCGTGTTTCACGGCACATACGCACTGTGTTGACGGGGTAAATAGTGTTTGGACGGTGTGTCCGTGTGTCCGATTAAGAAGTTTGCCGGAGTGTCTCCAATCTACCAGTGTGCATTTTTTTTCTGTATTAAGGTGTCGCCACCATGGAAAAAGCCTGTCCAGTTTTACTTATGAGGCGTTCTGATATTTTGACCAGCAGCACTTCCCAACTTCTATCAGAAGCTACATTTTTGAAACCAATGCTTTTTGTCATCTTTAGAGCACGAAGAACAAAACTTGGGTTGGTTTCATTTTGTTAGACTATTCCTTGACTGCCATCTTGGATTTCAAAATGGCAACCCTGAAATGCTATATTCATTATATTATACACTTCTAATACAGGTAGAATATTGCTAATTCTTTTGGTGATAATCATCTTTTGGCCACACACAACAAAACATGTGTTATTTTCATTTTTTAACAGGTCCCATGGCGGCCATCCTATATTTAAAATGGCCGCCTGAAATCATATACAATATATTGTAATATATTTATCTACATTTATAATGCAGATAGAATGTTGTTGTTTTTGGCTATGCCATCTACATACATGTACTTCAAATAATAAAACTGGGGTAGGTTCCACTTTTTCTGATAACTGGTATGGCGGACATTTTGTTTTCAAAATGGCCTCTATGTAAATAATATGTCTTGTGTCTTCACTACGTACTGTCTTTAGTAAAGTGTATTTATAGTTAGGTTGTATTGACTGCTTTGCTACGTTCTTGGGGCAAAATTTCTTTGTATCATCAAAGAAAACATGAGTTGTTCCTCTTGTATTCTAATTTTCAAAATGGCTAACAGTGAGTTAGCTGAGCCAATACATACTGTATGTAGCCAATTTTGCTATCGACGTCTTTGGCATTTTTCAACAATTGTATTGAAAACTGTCCATGTGAAATTATCAGTATGCATGTACTTTCAAGCCAATTGATTACTCGATGTTTTAATTGGATTTTGGTACGCGGTGCTTTCAATTTTAATTGGGGTTTCAGATTTTTTGATTGCGTATTTACGCAAATACGCAGCTTATCAAGGCCTCTGATATGGTGTGGCCACCATTTGAACCGTCTCATTGAAATGGTTCAAATGAGTGGTCACAACATATACTTTTGATGAGATAAATTTCAGATTTCTTTTTAGAAGTTTTATACCCATACAGGGCTCCAGATAATGATTTAGTAATTGAGTATTGTCACTCCATCGCTTTTGAAGCAATTGGGTATTTCAAAATTTTAATTTGGTAAAATAAAACCACACTACTGTTTACACATCAACAGGCAGCAACTATTGAATAGTTTGCTTCTAAATGAAAACATGTCTTGGCATTTCATCAGAATTGTCTCTTTAATGAAATACCAAGATGTGTTTTCATTGAAAATAAGAAAAATATGCTATATTTGTGGTCTGTTAATCGTTTTCTGCAGCATGATAAAGGTACCACAACATTTGTATTGCATTACATGTAAATATAATGTAATATTTGTGTTGATCCAGTGGAAATGAGTCTAACGTGTTGTTAAATAAATATGGCTTTTACCTGTGGCAGATGCACTTCTAATAATAGACAGTGCATCAGTTTGACCTTTTACACATTGAAAACGTGTCCATTGTTTATTTGTGAGCAATGGTAGAAATGCTCCAATATCTAGCTTTTTGTGTAGTCTGCTGGAATAATATTTATAGAACGTTGTTGTCCTATATATGTGGGACGTATTGCACAAATTTTATTAGATTTTCGGCCATATTAAATTATTAATTTGCTGTAGGTGTCAAACTACATTTGAAACAAACGGTCATATTCTATACAATCAGTCCATAAATATAGTCCACATACATGTACAGTCTTGTAAGTGTAACCTCTATATTTGTATCTAACAATCAATATATTGATGTATCATCGACATTTGAGTTTCAATATATCTATATGAAAGTTTCAATCAATGACACCTTCAGTTTAAAGCTTTTGAAGTGTTATATGTATCTCAGTATGGGTTTTCTATTGATGCCCGGGTGAAAACAATATTTTTGTATTTTCCTGAAATAAAAAAAAGATGCTAATATCAAGTTTTAATTAATATACTGTACCTTTGCCAACCTTGCTCGCTTAATAAGGTCATTTAGTTTTCTCAGAGCAGCATTTCTTGGAAGGCTTTGAAGATCACTGAATAAATCTTTCTCTTCAAGCTCGAACAATTTTCTGTTCATGTCGTGTTGCAAAGGATGATCCCAGAATGAACCAATATAGACTCTTGCTACTTCTGGAGTGTTTATCACTTTTCCAAGGGACCACATCAGTGCACCGTATACACGCATAAGTTGCTGATGATCCACACCATCTGCTTTGTTCAATACAATCCTAATCTTATCATCATAACCTTTAATGGCATCAATTGCACGTCTGAATTCATCTGAAATGTCAAGTTTGTGGGCGTCAAACAGAAGAATTATCCTGTCCACTCGCTCGGCAAACCATTCCAACACACCAGGAAAGTCATAGCCACGGTCAACACGCTGTTTTTCCCCAGACAATATTCCGGGCGTGTCAATGATCGATATACTTTGTACAACTTGGTTATTCAACAGTGAACATTGAAATCTATTTAGAAATGCATTTCCAAACTTTGTAAGTGGTCGGAATTGTTTTTCTGGATCAACAACTGCTGCATTTCCAGGTATCACACCATCTTGAGCGCCATGCATAACGGCAATAAACCGATCCGTCGTCGGCTCTGGACCAATACGAATACCTGGGAAATCCTGTTCCAATAAGTATCGAATAAATGTTGTTTTACCTGTAGAATACTGTCCTATTAATAAAATCATCGGTTTAGCATCAAAGTCAGGGTCATCCAGTTTTGGAGAATGAAAATCATGAAATTTGTACGTTTCTTCAAGAGGCAACAGTTTAGTTCTGTAAATTTTCTTAAGTCCTTCAGCCACAGTATCGAAAACATCTGGCTCCTTGTGACGTTTATCGTCTCCTGAAATCCATTTCAACATTTTGCTCTGTGTAATGCCTCAGAATCTGTAGATACTGAGAATGTTTGTGTTTGACAGATGATTATTTTGGGAGTGAACACGCACCAGGCGGAAGTGAGCAATATTAGAAATCGAAAGATGACTGAAATACCACACCGCACATAGAGATATAGTTTATAAAGCGGCCCCGATATCAAATAAGATACTAGTCCACCAACATTTCAGACTTTTTTTAGCAATCCTTGGCCGAGCGAGAGCTTCCGCAATTTTTTGTTCTCAGATATCCTCTTCATGTATTCACAGAGGCTGTTTGCTGTATACACCTGTTACATTATATGTCAAGAAACTTTAGTAACTACACGTACATGTCAAATTGGCATATCAGCTAGAACTATTTATAATGTAAAAGTTAGCATGTGGTGGGTCAATTTCTGCACTTATTCCGTCATGGCCGCTGGACTGAAGGCGCCAGACAGCTATGTGACATGCAGAGTTTGCACTAACATGCCTCGGAAGCAAATTAATATTGGGAAGACGAATGTCGACCCGAGCGAATTGAGTTAATGCTATGGGGTCCGGGGGCATGCACCCCAGACAATTAATTCAAGATGCCATTTCCTGCATTCTGCTGCATTTAAGGGACACACACTGATCATAGTCTGTACTCGTACCGAGTGTTTTGTTTCTAGCTACAAACCTCTGTTTCAGACTGGTAAAATTTTGAGCAGAAGATATGTAAAAGTTGAATCTGAATATGCTCACAGAATGGACCAGATCACATTTTAGCACATTCTTTTACAAACACATGTTTTTGTCAGCTGAAAATAGCAAAGGCTGCTGGTATTTTAAGTTTAAGTCACATTCAGTCATCACAGACAGACAGTTTTGGAAAATTCAGTAAAAAGCTACGAAACTAAGCCATTTTCAAGTGGACTGCTACCTAATCCCAGTAGCCGATTTCATCAACATTGCAAAGTATACTTTTCTAGCAAAGTATACTTTGAGGGAGTAATCATTTATTTCTCCTGAAATGCATTATTTCAAATAGAACTAACGACTGCATATATTTGATGACTAAAAGTATGCAAACTTATTATACTGAATGTATTACATTATCACAACCAAAATGACTGTGGTAATATAATAAATTCAGTATAATAAAAAATAATAAATGCTAGAAAAGTATACTTTGCAATGTTGGTGAAATAGGCTACAGGTCAAAATAACCTGCTTTTTCTAGTTTGTTAAGTGCAAGGATTTATGGTTAGGTTGTAAATGTCTCTGATCAGGGTAACTAACACAAATATACTGATCAACTCAGATAAATTATGACACAGTAGAGAAATTCCACTTTCACTCAATTGTTTAAGCATTCCAAGACACATCGCTTAATTGCCTGCTTAACAATCTTAAAGGTCACATTACAAACTATCACTTATTTTCTTCAAAATGCTCTAAAAACTACAACGGCGACCATAATAACCGATTTCCGGTTCGTTTGTATTTTTCGTGATATTGAGATTTCTCATATCGCACCTTACCTGACACCTATACAGATCCATGCAATGAATTGGTCATCGCTTATCTCTCCTGTTACTATGACATACTGGCGCGAGGTGGCGCTGTAAAAATAACCGCTGTGACGTAGCAGTAGTACAGCTTACCTGATTTGTGGATGACGGTTTCTTATATAATATCGTTTGGATTTACGGACATCATGTATTTGTTGCATATATATATAATTTCTTCGTTTTTGTCGTTTAATATATATATATGTTAATCGTTGTTTTTTCCTTCACCTAGTTATACTTGGATTATGTATACGTTGGTTGCAATCGTCGGCGACGACTATCTGTGCGGAAGTCGGTTGTAATTCACGGTCAAACAGAATCAGAAAAAAATGTGAAATTGAATGTTATATATTCTATTATTTGTTTTACAAAATGCTGACATAATCTCCGACATTTCGTAAATTGATTCTGCAATGCTTTGCAGAATGCTACTTCAGCATACGTGTACTTTGACAATTTCGTGTGAAACGTGTCTCAAATGTGGTTCCCTGATGAACAACTTGGTAGAACATTGTATTTTGGACTGTCCATCTACATTGAATAGTATATGTAGGTTAATGCATGCTATACGGCAAGCTTATGGTGATGCTATTTCCATGCGCCTAAGGTCACTTACCAAGGAAGATTTAGTCATTATATATATATATACTATTAAGTGTTGATGCATTTACAGAGCTGTTGAATTCAATCGCGTAGACGATCGCCAAAGAGTTGTATTTGTGAGTCTACTACTTGTGGCTGCAGTATATTACCCGAACATGAACACATCTGTTTATTAATGTTTGTGAAATTAGTTGCGGTGTGTAGCATTAAGTGAATGTATGTACATGTATATATGTGTGTATATGTTAAAAAAACTGTTACAATAATTGTTAAATGCAATTCCATGTCACAAATCTCCAATCATGGGGGAAATAAAGAATAAAGAAAGAATCCGATGATTTGACCGCAGGCAAACAGGGAAGTGGATCTTGGCACAGGTGTATTCTGTATTCAATGAAGCCACACATATTCTATGCTGATTGGTTGAATCCAATTTGTGTATCTGTCCTAGTCAGTTACAGATAGACGTGTGAAGCTTTCGTTGTTGCTTACGTTTAATTAACGGCCGCACTGTCTCTATATATGGACTTGCACTCCGTCCGCAAAAGGCGAGATAAAAACTTGGGCCGAATGGGAATTTTGAATCTGTGCAATCTGGGTAGAACCAGTTCGCTGACTTAGGGCCCCCAGAGAAAAATGTGCAAAATGGATTACTGCTGGCAGCCACCAATTTAGTGACCTAATTTTGCGCAGTAATCCGGTGCACGGCCGCCGTGTGTGTTGATTGCTACTTGCAATCAGCCGCCTAGAACACAGTGGTTATAGGTGGTCGTTCCATGGCTATTCTGGCCCCGAGGTCAATGCCGCCTCGCTTCCGCCCAGGTTTCCGCATTACTGACTCGAATTCCGCCGACCCGTCACCGTAGTGCTTCTTTTAGTGTTGAATCCGTCTTCTGACCCCGCGGACGTTCTCGTTGCTGATAAGATGTTCGTAAACGCTCTCTCCCTGGAGATTTCCGTCACGGAAGGTGCAGGTCAGATATCCCTTGTGGAGATATCCGTTGATATCCGTGACGGTTGTCGGATGAACGACGGCACGTACGGATCCTGTCGGCGCGTATCCCACGATGTAATGATGTTTCCTGGCGGCCAATTCCGGTCTAAACTGCATTACTCCGTGAGATGAATGGTGGGGAAAACGGAGTACATGGGGAAAACCACCTCCTCCGGCAAGTAATGACAACTTCACATACGTCGGTGTAGAGGTGAAGAGCTGTGATCGAACAGCTACCGGGGACCAATGCTGGCGCTTTACTGCCGGTCCAAATAACGGCATCAGCTACTGTCACTCCGTGCCCGGCGCCCGGCCACACCGCAACGATGTCCATTTGGTTCTACAACATATCTTTTAAAAGAAGAGAACGTGTATGATTAAGGGTTAAACAAGAGGCGATTGGCTGCCATCATTATAACCTCTGAAAAAGAAGAAAAAAACAAGAAAAAATAAAGTATAGGGTGCGGTCGCCAGTATTGGAAGACGATTATTGGTCAGTGGGAGTTGGGGTAGAGGTTGCAAGTCAAGTTGTCCTAGTCCATGTATATGGTGTCATCGGAATTGTGTATGGTACAGAGGGAGGGGTGGGCAGTGACATGTATATTTATTATTACATAGGTTCATCTATATATTGTCGAATATATTGGTTGTCATACTGGTTATACTATGTTATGCTTGGAGATTGGGTTTGCGTTAATTTATTTAGTTTAGCTTCATGTATTAGCCCCTACGAGCCTATACATATTGTCTCGTTAATATCCCAGTACTAATCCTCGATAAGGCAATCCATACCAATTAGACTTTCCCGGGCCAGTTCCGATCGAGTACATACCCATTGAATGGTGGAGAGATCACTTGTCTTATATTTATATTTACAGCCTGATACTAATTTAATATACTTTTTCAGATTGGGTTTGTCTTAATTTATTTAGTTTAACTTCATGTGTTAGCCCACATGAGCCTGTACACATCAAGTACATGTATAAATGTATTAATCGTTGCACTTTCACATGTGTCTGTATCATGCGAAACAATCAACAGTGGTACACAGTACCAGCTTCTGGCCCAGGTGAAGCTCCCACGTATCGGGTTCTCGGCGTCCGCATACCAAAGTATAATGTTTCACACGAAACATACATATATTTCTTATATTTAAGGGTGGGAATTGGCTCGATGACCTTCCATACCCGGACATAATTATAAGTCCATAAAAGCCGAATTTTGAAGTGTTTTATGTGATATATGTATGTGCAGGGCGGACAGATGTGTATAAATGTGTGCCGAAATGGGACACTGCTTAGGTCCAATACGGTCCTGTAATTCCGCACAGTGTCCCTGTGCACGGGAGGCGGGAAGAAGAGAGGAGGTAACTGGGTAGAACCTGGCACCGGTGATGCAGAGCAAAACGTGTCCCAGGTAGAACCAATCCACCCCTGGCGGCACTTGACACACAAGTTGGTGCCATATAATAGGATTCAAGATTCAAGATTCAAAATTTTTATTTTTCGTAACGTGAACATGACATGTTCCTAGTTACATACAAAAGTTATGTCACAAATATCAACCAAGTGCAGATACGATACCATTAAATGTATTGCTGCATGTATAGGGCAGGAGATGGTTTTCGCTCACAGGAACCCGCCTGCCACAAAGAGACACACTGATTCCTCGAGCCAAAAACACCCCCCGAACACACACAAGCAGTTACCATATGATCAATATTTAGCGTAACTAATCTCAAACTAAGAAGAACATTGTAGGAAAAACAGGCCCGGACAGATAGGGCGAGTCTGGCACACGGCCCATCAAAACACCATCCCAGCCAATCTATGGTTACTTTTCATTAAAAATAGGCAACCGTTTATAGCCAAGTAAGCGATGCCAAGTCGAGTGCCAGCAAGCTATATGAGTCGAGACCTACCTTAACCAAACATTATTTAGTTGAAATACAGTGTTATGATGGTGGGTTTAAATTATTGTGTTCATTCTGCGTGTACACAATGACATGTCAACAGTTTTACTTTCATATATACATTTTCACTCGAATTTATATGTCGTGAGCGATGCTTGGCTTTGTATCGTCGCACTCGTGCAGCAGCCGGCTTGAACTAGCAGACAGACTGTCTACACGAGAATGGGAGACAACTCCAACCATTAAATACATAGATATTTACTCGTGCACAGAGTTACTATTGACATTCCCCGTTGTACAGTACAGTATCAGAACACATGTATCCATACTGTATCAGAACAATTGCAAATTTTGTAGAGCAGTATACGTACTAAAGATAAACAAATACATGAAACTTTTAAGGCTTATCTTCTCTAATAATAGTCTTAATCCCCACAGAGCAGGAACATGAACTTGACCTCTGCTTTCTTTTATCATCATCATATTATTTATCAAGTTTCATGGAAACATATTTTGGCAGCACATGAGAACAATCTCCAATGCAGATGTTTCTCGTGTGCAGCCAAAATGCTATGTTAGGCTTGATAAAAGAACAAAAACACAAAAAAGATAACAGAAAAATAACAGCAGATGACACGATCATATTCAGCGTAGTAAGGGTTAATATATATTTTCTCAACAAGTCTCACTAAAAATTATATTTCGTTGCTCTTTCGAGAGCACATATTGCAATACTCCATCCGATTCATCTTGCCTGGACGATTCGCATGGGCGGCACAAACGCCATTTGATTTGGAATTGTTGTCATTGTTATTACATGTACCACATGTTCCTAATACAGTTAAAAGGGGGTAAAAAAACCACAACATCTCAACCAAAACAAATGCATGTATACAGTGACAATATATACTTGTTGGACTGTTACAAGGAAGTTTAATATAAAGGTGGTGCAAATGAAAACAAATCATTGGCCGACTATAGCCACAATTCTTGATTGACGAATTTGCAGAGCTTGATAGATGAACTTGCCCAGGTTTAACAGAACTCTATATTGCTGACATTCCAGTAATTCTATAAACTTGAACATGCTTGGTCGAACATAATAGAATCTTTTTAAAAAACTACAACGTAGACCATTATAAAGGTAAAGGTAAAGGTAAAGGTAAAGGTAAAGGTAAAGACATGTGACTCATTCACCGAGCTGCAACAGCCCGGCTGTGCCTCAGCAAGCCGGGGCCGGAAGCAGGCAGATGAGAGCAGCATTCAGTTGAGCACGAGTATAACCTAGCGATGATATATTGTACTGAACCGGAGTCTTATTCCAGCGAGTTCGAATATGATAAAAAAAAGCCTATCAGAAGTCGCCTGTTGCGGTGGTAATACGCGGGACCAGTGGCACCCGGCGGTCCGTGTTACCAGGGTCCGTCAAGTGCCACCGTACCACCGCTAACACACCACAGCCTAATATAATAAGAATACTTGGATGCGGTTACTAATGGCGATTACTAATGGTGCATACTTGTGGCAAACTCGTAATCTGTTTGGGACCACTTTCTAACACCACGTTCTCTAACAACACTTTATCTAGCACCACCAAAGTAACTGCGGATGGAAGGAAATCGGTTCCCCAGACCAGTGGCAAACTAATAATCTGTTTGAAAACGCACTGGTCCCACCATTCTTTCCTAACGGTTCTACATAAATTTCTTCATGTAAACCTGAAGCAATGCTTCAACGCAGAAGAAGAATAGTAATTATAATAAGAATATGATCTTTTCTCACCATCTCGGCAGAGAGAACAACAGGCGACTGACTTCATAAATATAGCTCGTGCTCAACAGAATACCACCCACACCGAGCCCACCCAGCCCCGACTTACCTTAGCACATATCCAGGCTGCCACAATCCAGCGAATAAGAATAACACAATGGAAATACGAGTTAATTTCCAATAGTTAAGATGGCCGCCGCCGGTAACCTTGAGATAATTACCGACCGATAAAAACACGACCTGCTCAGTCCAAGGTCGCCGTTAGAGTCCGACGAAACATGTATACGTACATTTATATACCTTGAAGCTACGTTAAAGTGCGGCAGGTGTATATTGAATCCGCGAGGCCACACCTATGCCAAGCTGATTGGTTGAGTCCAATTTGACAGACATGGTAGAATAGATACACTGTGCACATCAGGGTGCTTTCTACAGTTCCGAAAATCCAATCTTGATGTGTTTGTTTTTACACATGGATGAATGTTATATTGCAGACAGAAAATCTGTAACTTGAATGTCCACTCGCTTATTTTTTCGTAAATACTGTTTTCGAATACTAAAATATAACTAAATCACATATTTTGTTCGTTGACAGATAAAAAGAATTAAAAGTATATATTCAATTTTCACATACATGTACAGTAAATTCTTTACTATTTCTAATCTATTTTCCTACTGACTTGTTTCAAATAAATAGAAAATGTTTGGACTTGATGTTAAAAACTAAAGATGTTTTCCAGAATAAAATCTTTGTTTTGCCAAATGGGGGTTACATCGAAGCTTGGTCCTGTATGTGGCTGTGACTGGAGAAATGGGGGTTGTGTGATTTGTGACCAGTGTAGGTCCTAATCAAATATAGCACTCCTGTAGTCTAAATACGATCTAGATTACATGTTAGTGTGTTTTATTGAAGGAATGCCGAAAAGTGCAGATGCTGTTCAGACTCTGCGAATGTACAGGCTGAACTGGATCTACACTAACTGGATCTACTGGTCGCAAACGCCCTATAAGCCCCGTGTTGTGTTTGGCTTATTGCACCTTCTCAGTCGCAGTGTATAGCGGATGTTGACACAATCTTCAAACCACACCCCACCCCCATGGCAATTAGAGCGACTAATTTTCCCACTGCTGTCACCCGGGGATTTCCTTAATTTACCCCGTGTACAGCATTGTTTCATTGTAAGTGGACAATGGCCTACAAGAATGACGTTATGACAGTTTGACTAGCATAGCACCAGATTCATATATGCACCTGACAGCTCTGATAAGTGTCTACTCTGTTGCCCCCGTCTGATTTAGCATTATATATAAAAATACTATCGGGGAAAACATAGATTGTAACCTGACGATTTAAATATAAATACATGTATATACAGACTGGTATCCTACAGCTGTTGAAAATTGCACAGTATGTCACCCACTGTCGCATTTCAGTATGTAGTTCGTAACTATGTCATTCTTATATGTTTGCAGTACAGTACAGTCCCATATATTTATATCAGCGGTCTAATAAACTGGAGTTCTAAGTTGTCTGTTGAACTGTTACGTGTAATAATCGTATTATGCATACATTTCGGAAGTACTACTGATTAGTCATATACCCACGTGACCGCAAAGGGAAATAACTGTGGTAAGCAAAATAAAGGGAAGTTAGTCATGCAGTGACGGCTGGAAAAACTGGTTGTCCGGAATATGAAATCCGTAATAGAACGGCACATACTGCCATGGTCGGATTACTGTACAATTTGTTTTATTTGATATATAAATGATGATTACATAAGCGTACCGCGAAAACAGAAGCTTGTTATATCTCCTTTAAACACATATGTGGCTGTGACTGGGAAAATTGGGTTTATGGGATTTCTGGATATTCAACTTCTGATATTCTAGCACACTCCTGAAACCTGAAAGGATTCAACACTATACGTTATAACAAGTATACGTAGCTAGTACATGTGTTCCATTGACATAATCACGAACAGTGCAGGTCCTGATCAGACTTCGCGGATGCGAAGGCTGATCTGGGGCTACACTTATCGCATAGCACATAAGCCCCATTTCTCCAGTCACAGCCGCATAAGTGGTTTGGGATTATAATAACAAAACCATAACGCCAACGCGTCAGAATTAAATTCACGGATATTTTGTTTCTGTGTTCGGATTAGAGCGGTTCGACATATAGTGGCATGAACACATACTCCACATAGAGAAGCCTTCTACAGCACTAATCAGACTAAACAGGGACAAACGAAGAATACATGCTACTAGTATACAGAACAAGAACTATACAATTAGCAAACAATTAAAACACCATGCAGTACCAGTAGGTAGAAAACAATGAACACACAGTTGATTAATACTAAGCAAACACAAAATAAACTTTCCTCCATGTTTAGGGAGAGATGACCAAAATCCATACTCAGGTTACGGTCGTAACACCGATATAAAATGAAGACCATGCGGTTGCTGATTCATATCGGTTATTAAAATTCGATTTCCATTAAACGGTGCGGCTAGATGCTGCAGTGAAGTCGATAGGAGTCAAACAAAAAATGATTAAAGAAAAATGAAGCAGGTGTTCACTAATGTTCTGTAGTCATGTTTTGGTAAAAACAAAGTGACAGATCTAAACATGGTTAATAGCGGGTGTGACCTCCGATGGCACGAATGTAGGCAATGATTTTACGGCGCATTGACGTGACGTACCGGCCAATCAGTGCGTCGAACAGATCCTGCCATCCCCGTTGCATTGCCTGCGACAGGTCACCTACTGTATGAATGACTACATTGTAAATACTGACGCTGTGATTCTGGCTACATGCGGACGGGCATTGTCGTGTTGAGGTGTTACACCAAGGCCATGGCAGAGTATGGACGGCATGACGTGCGGTGTAAGAATTTCCCGCAAGATGGCGCTGTGCATTCATATTTCCCTGTACATAGGTCACATGCAACCAGACCAGTCCTCCAATTTCCCATAATCTCACCCAAACAATGACAGCCTGCCTCAAACATCTCTCTTCAGAAACACAGCAATCGTCGAACCGTTCGTTCTTTCGCCGGTGTACGCGTAACCGTCCGTCCGTGTGACTGACGGCGAATCGAGATTCATTAGTAAACAACACTCGGTTCTAGCCGGCGCGCCTCTAATATAAGCACTTTCTTTATGGAACATCATCATTATTTTCAAATATAATAGCTTCATAAAAGCATATACATGTATGTCCAGGTATTCTAAGTGTATGCTATACTGTTCATTGAGCTATCATCTGAGATAGCTTAGCATGGGCAAGCTGTCGGCCAGTTTCAGCTCTAGTAGCGTTTGACACAGACATGTCAGCTAATTTGACAGATACATTAAGTTAATAAAGTTAAGTGCACTGTGTTATATGCACTGTGTCCTAAAACCGTTGCTTGTTAAACGATTATAACAATAAAACTGATCCAAAATCGTTTGTTGAGATTAATGTATTGGGCCCCAACCGCCAACTTCAAACATTTAAATATCGTCCGAAAAACGTAAAATATTCTCGGATAAATGGCCGAGCTTTTTGAGCGGTGAAATTTGTTTACACAGCCTTACTTGGCCGTGTAAACCGCTTTATAGCTAATACTATGTTTATTAAACGTGTTTACTTATTTCATAAGAAAGGGGTCAATGCCGAATTTCTTGTGAAATCAATCAATGAGTTCAATAAAATATGTTAATATCCTTATCCTGCGGTAAATATTTTTTTAATTATTTGTGTAATAAAACGAGATAGGTAAACATGCGTGGGGAGTATATTTGCTCTACATTTGTTTTGTTTCGAAGAATAAGAATACGTTATGGTTTTATTAGTTAATTCGTGCATGATATTGCTTGATTTAAACATATTTGATTGCTCTATTTAGACTGTATACAATAGTTTCAATATATACATGCTACTTATAATAAGTGCAAATGATGGTAATATTATAACATATACACTTTATTTACCCTAATACAGGTAAGAAATCGAGGCTGGTAGATGGCATGAACATGTAAGCACTCCATTTGATAGGAGAACATGTCCGATATGTAACGTTTTAGAGAGAGGACGAATTTCACGGCCTTATTAAATACCCTTTATATATGGAGTGGCGTCGTACATATATTCGTAATTATTATCTAAGAATACCAAGTATGTATAAAGTCGTTTTATCTGCTAATAGGAGCATTGCTCGAAATCTAGGAATAATTATTAGGACATCGTTTGAAAAACAGTCTAAATTCCGGTCGCAGCTGTGAAATACATTTAGATGAAGAATACAATTACTTCATATATTTATTTATAGCACAATGTCATAGGTTTGTCATTTTCAACCACAAGAGAGTAATATTTGTTCTGTATCGTACTGTATGTGTTCACATGTGTTTCTAGCGTGTCTTTGATGTGTCACTTATTGTTTGTATATACATGTACATGAAACACCTTTCCATAAATTGTACAAAACAATTCAAATGCGCCCGGGTCTGAAGATTATGTAATTTAGAAAGGTAGAAAACTAGAAATCGCACAAATAGTCGTAAATTCATACTCGCGTATACATACAATGTGTTCACATGGTATGCCAAAGAATAATGTAAATGCATTATAGTTGCATGTTGAATATGCATGTATTTACTCAATACATACTTCACCACTGTTTGTCGTCTTGTGATAATTTTTTTGTTTTATTATAGTGTATACATGTTCAAGGTCCAGTAGGCCGGCCTATATTAATTGCTGAATAAACATTACATTACATTTATTCCATTAGCACAGTGTCGCGAGCTGCTCTAAATACATACACATATATATAGGAAGTTGTGTCACTGACTGAATGTCGAGCAGCGCAAACTCTGTTCAGACCGCGCTGTTTGCACACTCATCCGTGTCTGCGCTGATCTCATGGTTCTTGTTTCTCCATTTTAGTCGTACGAAGTTTCGTGAAACGGCCCCCTGTACCGACATGCGTGTTTGAAAACCCAATTTTACATGCATTTGCTCTATGCACATTTGTATTATACATAAACTTACCGAACTTACCTAGTAACATTTATGTCTACCGTTATTATACCACATTTTATAGCTAGTACATGCACTACGACATTTGTAAGGGCTGTAGCTAATGTTGTTAACACGTGTGTCCAACCCGTTTGCCTTTATTAATAATATATATCTTGAAACTACTTCATGTATTCTGTCTAAAAAGAGCAATAACATATGTTTAAATCAAATATTTGGCTATTGGAATTATGCAGATTCTTTTCCAAAGGCTCTAGTATTGCAGTGTAGTAGGAGGGGAATGTGTATAAATTGAAAAATATCTTGTCGGCAGCTGGGGTCGAACCCATGCAGCCTGTGTGAGAGACGAACATTTCACTACGTCGCTATATAAAAGCCGGCTTGTACCGCAAGGCAGTACAAATGATTGGTTATCCTACTATCGCCGTACTACTAAACGGTAATAAAAAAAACTACGGAGTTAAAAACAAGGTTAAAGTTAAGCCCAAAATCTGCTTTTGATGATCAGGCTATGGGGCTGGCATATAAGTGTCAATATGCGAGCCGCCGCTAGTTGCACAACGCCCGATATTTCCATAATTATCCCGTTAATAGTGCGGTGCGGTACATGCGGTACCATTTTGCTAAGTGCGCAGCCGCTGTAACCTTTTAGTCTAGTTGACCTTCCTAAAAATAAGCACCTGTCTTGGTGACGTCACCTAATGTTTTGGTTCCAAATACAGCTGTCAGGACGGGAACTGGTCATATCGTAACCATGCCATTTCGTAACCGGTGAAATCTGGTCATTTCGTAACCGTTTGGTTGGTCATTTCGTAACCGGCAAAAAATTGACATTTGGAAAATTGGTCATTTCGTAACCGCCTGTGCACTTTCTTTTTAAATATGAAATGACGTAAATGACGTAGAAATAAAATAAAAATAGTTTAAAATTCTGTATACTGGATGAAGTGTGTGTATATATATAGTTGCTATATGTCACCAAATTGAATATATTCCGTTACCATATCTTATTATTTGTCACAACTTTTATTGACACACGGGCCAGTCTGACAATGTGGGATTAAGACAAACAGCAATAATTACACCTCGTCAATCAACACGACACACTTTATTACAAACAACAAGACAGGCTCAGAAGGTTCAATCACATACTACTACGTGCATATTGTCATTGTAGTACATGGTTTAATGGTTTAATTGTTTATTTACAAGTAGGCCTATGATTGAGCATACAACAGCAAGATAATTGTTTATTTACAACAGGCCTACAGGCCCTTGAGCATACAACAGCAATATATAACAAAGTTATTTACAGTCAAGATGTCAAAAGCAGTGGCGTAAGAGTACATCGTCATAATTCATCATTTTAACATTAAATATGATTTTTTTTGTGTTTTCATATTTGTGTCAACCAATTGTACATGTATGCGTACAGTTTCTCGACTCAACAACCGCGGACATAAACCAAAGTTGTTTCCCTTTTAATGGTTTTGATAACATTATTATTAATTATTATTGCGATAATAACATTTACGCAATTGTATTTCATCTATCAACAACGACATATACGGCGCAAACAATATATTCACGTGTCACGCTAGCGACAATACGTTCACAACGTTGTTACAACATCGTCAAGGAAAGTCTTCTAAACGTAACATATACGTAATGTGTCGCAAAACGTCAACACAACGTTGTCGCGACGTAATGTTGCGCGATTATGTGTATGTTACGTATACAAAACTTTCCTGGACAAAGTTATTTACAGTCAAGATGTCAAAAACAGTGGCGTAAGAGTACATCGTCATAATTCATCATTTTAACATTTTTGTGTTTTCATATTTGTGTCAACCAATTGTATATGTATGCGTACAGTTTCTCGACTCAACAACCGCGGACATAAACCAAAGTTGTTTCCCTTTTAATGGTTTTGATAACATTATTATTAATTATTATTGTGATAATAACATTTACGCAATTGTATTTCATCTATCAACAACGACATATACGGCGCAAACAATATATTCACGTGTCACGCTAGCGACAATACGTTCACAACGTTGTTACAACTTCGTCAAGGAAAGTTTTCTATACGTAACATACACGTACTGTGTCGCAAAACGTCAACACAACGTTGTCGCGACGTAATGTCGCGCGATTATGTGTATGTTACGTATACAAAACTTTCCTGGACAAAGTTGTAGCAACATTGTGAGACCTGCCAACGTTGTAGCAACGTTATGTGTTTGCTGGGATATATATATTGTAATGGTATAACTACAGAGTACATGTATAACATATATATATTTGTGCCATCTTCCAGCATGTGTACAGTTCAATCAACATCTACTTAGAGTATACCCGAGCGAGTGTTCGTAGGAGTTTGTCGGCTGACATTCCGCCTGCTGCGTATTCTGCCCATGTTGTAATGATCTTTGCCTGATTGTTTCTCGCACTCTTCCGCTGGTGTTTCGTCAGTTTCTTGGCGGAGACCAGCTTCACTTGGATCCTGACGAACTGTGCCTCTTGGTGCAGCATGTCCACCAGGACGTAGAACGGGGGTGCTGCCTGGGCGCGGGAGTTCAGACGGCGGTTTCAACCTTCACAGTCGTTGTTCGTGCGGACATGTCGACCGTAGACTGACCAGTCCTCGGGGGCCCACATGGTGTTGTCAATCCAAGTGCCGTTGACGTACTGGAAAACGCCTGCCAGTTCCCCGTTGGTCGATGCTTTCTGTCGCTGGTCGGCAAACACGACCGGGATGTGTTCGGCAGGTGTAGAGGAAGGGCAAGGAGACGTCGGACAACCTTCTGGACGTCGCCACCAGCATTGTAGGCGGGGGAGAGGCCACATGCCTGTAAATTGTATAATGTTATGGTATGCATGTACATGTACATATAAAAGTACAAATTTAAACATCATTCATATATAGTCATCGCTTGTAGTTATATTGTAAATAGTTTCCCATTCTTCATTACTCAAACACGGGTTCTTTATTAAATACATTAAAACGCCAATATATTTTTTTAATTACCTGAACTCGCTTCCAGACAGCCTGTGTCCAGTGAAATGCACATCCAGACACCTGCGCCTCTGGAAACACGGACTGGATGGCCTTCCACACCGCCGCCTCGAAGTCCAGAACGAACGTCTTCACACATGGCTCGGACGGAAGGAGGTTCTTGAGTTTCTGAAAATAATACACATACATCATATCACGAAAAATATGTGTTGCTGTTTAAAAGCTTTATTGTACTTGATTTTGCATTTTATTGAATACATAATGCGGAAATGTTGTTATTTTTTCATATACATTTAAAGTTGTATTGTACATTGATTTTAATGCGTGATTTATTTTTTACAAATATCTACCTTCAAGACTTTCTTGTAATCCTTCTTTCGTCTTCGTGACATGAAGACGAAAGCGAGGGGAACCTGCTTCACGCATACGTCCTTCTTCACAAAGGCGTGTACACCGAAGAGCTGGTCGAACACGTCTGTGGAGCGGATCACCTTAAACGTGCCATCTAGATACTACTTCTTCGCCCCTGCGAGTAGTTGTAGCTGTCCCGTAGTGGCGAAAATCATGTGTCGTGCACCGTCCACCATCACGTTCTTCTGGAAGAATCCGTCTGGACGTCTCACATATAATTATGTATTTACGTTATATTTTAATTATAAAAAAAACAGTTCTGAACATGGTCATCAATCGCTGAACCAGTAAAATATAAATACATGTATTTACACTATATCTATTTCAGTAATTACCTGGAAGTCCATTGTGCGCGGGTCGTCTGGTCACTGATTCTGCCGGAATCGGTTGGCCTTCCTCACCAGGTCATCGAGCTTGGGGACGTTGTCGACGCGTGTCGGCGGAACCTCCTAGAGATGATCTTCCTCGATCAACATCGCCGACCTGAATACGTTGCCGGCGGCAGTGTCCTTCACCTGCAATATATATATCATTATGGACATTCGGCTGCAAGAGAATGACATTACAGCATTGACATTGTTATTAATGGTTATATTATATATATAGTTATTATTCGTTATACCATGGCGATCGTATGCATGTGTAATTATATACAATACCTTTTTGGATAACTGCTTGTTGAGGAGGCATCCAAGATCTTCTGGGTGGGTCTGGTTGTTGGCGCCTCGGATGAAATCACCATTACGCTCACTCACAGAGGCGGGACAGCGGTTTCCTTTCTGGCGGACACTACACCACCAGAACCGTGTACTCGCTGTCTTCTTCTGCAAAAAGAGATACAGACATTTATATTGTCTGAAAGCTTGTCTAATATAACTATTATATACATTGTAAAATAAAATGAATTTGTATGTATCAGATATGTACCCGTATGGTGTAAGAGTACCCAGGCGTCTCGACCAGCAGGTCCTTCCCTCGTGATGTCCCTCCGGTCACCAGCGTGAATTCCCAGACGTCGACAGTATCCTCCGAGTAGTATATGAGAGTCAAAAAGATACCACCTCCTGATGGAAGCCCCCCGCTACGCGCGGTGCCTCCCATCAGGAGGTGGTATCATGTTTGACTCTCATATACTACTTGGATGTTCCCCCACTGTTCGGCGGGTATGTATGAGAAGAATGGAAACATAGTTTTCAGCAACAACGAGACCATACATTTATGGCATGAGAAGATATGCCCTATTAGATATAAGAAATCCATTGATTATACTCAGTATATATAATCACACAATGGTTCTAATTAATTGTGCGTGGTTGAAGACAGGTAGTCACGAGAGATGTTTTCGTACCGGTATTTACGAGTATTGCAAGCATCACCGGGCATGGATGCGAAGAGGTTCCGTTTCGCCTCGCCCATGTCGGCATTGCGGGGTAGGGACCAGATCCGAGTCACTGCTATGTCCACCATGCGGTGGCACTCAGGCTACGCATCGACTGGTTAACAAGGAATTACGTGCTCGCAAGTATTATCGTTTAGTAATAATTGAAATCGGAAAGTCAGTTAGAAAGATAGAATCGATCTGATGCATAGTTTTTGATAAGTCACGGTGGCATAATGAGGCCAGAACAAAGTTTTATGTTCCGTATGGAGGGGCCGTCGGAACAGCTGGACTGTATGGTGGAGGAATCTCTTGCTGCCTCAAACACGCGAATAAGCATATCACATCCCGAGACGGGCGAGGAGACTTTTTCTCTCGTCGGCCTTCCCCTCCATGACGAGTTTTTTTACATCTTCGTCCGCGAGAATTTGTGGTCGGGCCTTGGATCGGATCGTGCCCTTTAACTCCTGGTACCTGGCCATCTCTTCGACGATCAGTTTGAACTCGCTATCTGATGTATCGTTGTCGGCTATCCCTTTCGACACGATAACGTCGATACTGTTTTTCTTAGACCTCGCGCGAGCCGCTATTCGATCGTGCTTTCGACTCTTGGCCTCTTTTCGACCCACGAGTCTGACCGTCATACAAAGCAGTCCCGCCCCCGCCGCTGTCGCACTCAAGGCCACCACGACCAGAGCGGCGACGATTGTTGACAATAAAGACACACTCCCCAACACGCAACGGAAGCTGAGGCTAACGCGGTGCTCACCCCCTCTACTATATTGACTGACCGCCTATATTTCTTCGCATAACCCGTCCGCGTCTCTCCCTCGTGTTGTAGAATCTGTTGTATCTCGACGATCCTGGTCATCCTAAAGGATGCCGGGTCGGCCGTCCCCGAAGGTAAGTGTGGATATAGTTTCTCGTCATTCATAATAAATCAAGTTATATTAACAGTGTCATAATAGTGGAGGAAGTTGATTGGTCAGCAACTTTTGTAACAAAGTTAATAACACTACCGGCTGAAACTTTAATTGCAGTGTCATCATCGAATATCGTAAACCCCGACCTCTGCCCCGCGTGCTTGGTGATGCCGGATTTCTGCTCTACCCCGTTCAGGACGAGATTCACTCGGATTTCGGCAGCGGCATGTCCGCGAAAGTTGACCGAGGAGACCGCCATTCGAAGAATCTTCCCGGACACTGCCATGGTTTTCGAGCTTGCAATTCCACCACTTGCGCGGTCACCCGAGTTAAAATGTGCGACCCTCTCCAGCCTTCTCATTGTGGCTTCATCATATGCTGTGGCCGCGACGGGAACGTCCTGTTCTGCGCTGGAACTACCTGGACCGTATATGCTCATGATTAATATGTAAATATATATATTTATTATGTTTAATCGGTTATTTCGAGAACGACCGAAATCGGGTAATAGTTCTTCAACTCTCGCGCTTTATCATCTAGAATAGAAATTTTCAACTCGTGGATGTGGCCCGTTTCCAAACGTTTCATCTCGGGGGTTGGAAAGTCGATGGTCACAGTCTTCCCAAAGAAACAGTCGCTAGCGCACACGGTTTTCAGTAATGTGATGGGAGCCCCATCTAGCGTGTTGTACGACGTGTTCAGCTGATCCAGGTGCACCCCGAGTGTTTTCGTGAAGGCGAAGTTTACTGGGGTCGTGCCGACGTGCTCGCCCGGATCAAACATCTCATCATCGTTGGCAGGGGATGTTATTTTAAATCCTAACAGTGAGCCCAACCCCGGTGAGATCCTTAACCGTTTTCCAACGGTCAATGTCGCGAGCCCTGTGGCTTTCGAGATTGCGAGAGCGACTACACCATCAAGCTTCGCCGCGACAAAAGCTTGGAGAGCTCCGAAGCTCCAAAGGCCATGACGTACGGTGGCATGCCTCCCTATGAATGTATCTAGGTCTATGGCACCTTCCAGTACTCTATTGAAGTCTATGCCACCATCGTGGTACATGAAAAACTCGAGCGATTCAATCTTTCGCCATCCGACCGTGAAGGTGATTGATCTGAGGCCGGCTCGCCGTTTTCCGCAGCAGTTGTCGATTGACTTCTGAAGTTCACAAGCTTCCCTTTGAACATTAGTGATAGTAGCAAACATAATAATATGTTTCAATGGACAACAATGCATTTAGCTTTAATTCTAATGCAAAGTACGCGGTCGGCGGCGTCTACGCCGCTAAGGTGGGCGCTCCCCGACTGGTGCACACCACTATCCAAGTTAGTGGGGGAAAAGGCTTTCGAACCAACTTCCCCGACATCTTTGAACAATATAGGCTGCCCAAGATTACTACCATGGAGGCCGTGAACGGGTGGAAAGCAACACCGATGCAGTTTTGGCAGAATCAGCTCAACTTCGCCGTATGGTGCGCAACAGCCGGATGCGGGGTTTCCTCTCAGGACCATCTGGCCGCGGAGGATCCCTTCTTGAGGGCCGTTTACAACTTTCACACGTATTACACTACTAGGAGGATTCTCAAAGAACAGAAAATCTCTCTGCCGCAGGACGAGGGTTGTAATCCCATTTCCAGCGCATACGACCGTAGGGCGTTCAAAAGAATTTGTAACGAATTTGTGGTCACAAAAGACGCGGACTGGCACCAGAAAGCATTTCCTAGCAGCACTGGCCTCGGGGACTTTCTCATTCGGGGTCAGTCCGGGAATTAGACGCAGACTGATTTTAGACACGATCATTCCGGCGACCACATCGTCAGTCGGAACGCCGGGAATTTTGACCCCGCAACGATGACCTTCGGGCCGGAAGTGTCTGGAGGTCGGCAATGCGGCGTCTCATCATGCGAGTGGCTACCTCCGAAACGAGCTCACGTCGATTACATACAGCAGGCTGCTGAGGTCCAGGACGCGTGGGGTACATTTATGTGAGATAAGGGTTTGGGGTTCACGCAGGCCGGAGTTACTCGCCTCAACGACTCCATTCGCACGTACGTCTGGGCCATCCTCGGCGCACAGGCGCAAGCGCGCAGTTCTATGCTAGGAGCCGGGACGGCGTTTGACGCGCAAATAAAGTTCTTGACAAATGTCGAGGACGCCATCTCATCTCCGGTGGACCTCCCGGATGCGATCCAGCGGTATCAAGACGTTTTGCAGTATGCCGGCACCCCAGTAGACTATGTATTTGGAATAGGTCTGTATATGGCGCCGAGCAATATGATACTACGAGACGACCGGGTTGACGGTTACAATAATCAGATCGTAATCGCCACCGCCAAACAAAAGATCGGCCATAACGGGAACGTGAAAGCGGATATCATCAAGCGCACCGCGCATGGAACTGATTTCATAAAACCGCAAGCACTCACCCCAGTACAAAGCACCCCATCAAGTTCCAACTTAGGAGCGGTAACGATTGTCACAGCAAGTTCCGCCGTTGTTCCAACGACTGTAATAGGACTTGATGCACCAGCAAGTTCCTTCTGAACTACAACCCACGAGGAGGAGAAATTAGGGCTCGTCGTCGCCCTCATGGCGTTCGGACTATTTGCGCTTTGGTTTTAGGAACTCTCGGGCGGAGAATAGTATGAGACCGGCGATCGCGACGATTAAAGCCCAAGCATTCTCGGCGAGCTATCCGGCCGTTTTTGATAATATAGATAGCAAGAAGGAGACGAGACCCCCGATCAGCCCAGGCAGTGCGGCGGCCGCCTTTCCGGCTACTTTAGCCAGGAGACTGGCGAGGGTTTTTAGATGCTTGTTTACCCACTCCTTGGCTCCGCCGGATGGCGTGGGTACTGGTGCGGGTGCTGGTGCGGGTGCAGCCGCCGCACCGTCAGTGAAAAATAGAACTATTGTTGATACAGTCATGCCGATAGCTGTGAGGATACTTGCTATCGTGACACCCTGCTCTCTGAACAAAGTGCGAAGACGCTCACCGAGTGTCGTCTCCTTGTGCAGGACCCTCGATATTGTTTCGCGGATCCGACTTATTTGGGTGCAGAGTGCCTCACTGTTAGTCGATGCAGCCTCCAAGCGAGCTGCTCTTTCATCTCGCAACGACCGCAGGCGCTCGGTGATCCGCTCGGTAGATTCTTTATCGCCATGGGCTTCACCCAGTTTTCTTTCTTCTAGCGCGATATGTTCATCCAGCGCCGAGAGTTTGGAGAGGTTTTAGTCGCAACCTACCGCGCATATCCAATTCGAAGTTGGAGTAGTCGCGGCCGACAGACGGGACCATACCCTTTTCTCCCAAATTGATGTAGTAGTCGTTTACAGCTCCCTCGAGTAGTTCCCGACTTAGACCAACGGTATTGGTAGCGCCACCTATTTCCTCGCCGGCTGGCGTCTCTATGAAGGGCGTTTCGTCATCGTCGGCGCTCTTATAATCATCGATGTCATCATCAACATCGAGGTAATCGTCTCGGTCGCCCGTAGTGCGATCGAATTCGTCCATATCGTAATCAGCCATCTTTAACGATGTATTAAACAACAAACCATATGGGTTTAATAGAGTTATTTAGTTTCATCGAAACTATGTTAATACGGCCGCAAACTCAATCCATACCGCAGACTGCGGGAGCCCCTCGGGGCGAAAGGCGTGAGACAGAGCGTCGTTATTACGAACAACCCATCGACGATCGACCAGAACCAGCAGCTCTTGGCCCGCTTTCCCAACCTCGGAGCTAGCGACGTCATTGTGCCGGGGACTGTTCGCCTCGCTTTCACTATTTCGCTGACGTCGACGGACGCGGACCGAACCGTCGTTCAGAACCTGAAAACCAAGAAAACCATGATAAAGATTTCAGGTAATGAGGTGATGTCGATCGACGACAGCGACGTCTACCATTGCTACCAAGACCTGTGGAAGACGGCGCAAGAGCGCGAAAATGCGGTCTATCAAGGTATTGACACATTCGAAATAGGAACGTAACCAGACTTAGAATCGGGGCTGGTGACAAGGCAGATAACGTCGCGAGCGACAACGCGATCGCGGCCGTTTACGGCAACTGCTTCTACATCCCGCTCGACTTCGAGTTGCTGGAGAGCCACATGCCATACTATCAGAGCGCTTTGGCGGACCGCCTCGAATACGAACTAACGTTCAATGACTACGGCCGAGTTATCATAGCAACCGACATGACATCGACGTATACGATCGACAATGTGTCGCTGGAGTACGACATGGTCACGATGCCCGAACTCGCGCGATTGATCAGAACCCAGTACGCCGGGCGCGTTGCAATACTTTACGACCGAGTTCTTCGCCATCGTAAGATGAAGTAAGACAAAAGCTACACGTTGTGGAATATTAACGTCAACGTCCCCGCACATTCGATGAAAGGCATACTGGTTTTGTTCGAGGAGGGTCTGTTCGAGCTCGGGGCTAGAAAAAGCGATAAATTCTATAACCCCAAAATCACGAAGGTCGAGGTGACGATCGAGGGAGTTCTCAATCAACTCTACAGCCAGGGCCTCCGCGCGCACCAGCAGTGGGACGAAGCCAGAAAACAGTTTACTGCCGGCTCTAAGCGCTCCCCGGAGAATGCCGCGGTTGCCAAACTCCTGCAGCTCTCGGACGTCTCCCTCGCGGAGTTCCTGACTTCCATGTACGCGTTATGGCTGGACATGCGAGCCAGCGACGTAGACCCAATGCACGGTAGAGGACGCCTAGTTGAGAACGCTAGCGAGGGTGTGACGATCCAGATAACCAAAGAGGCGGACGGAGCTGGCGCATTGAACGTGTACCTATATATAATAACAGATGCGCAACTCAACATCGAAGATGGCCGATACGTATCAGCGATCTACTGAAAAAACTCTACCGAAGGATGCCCACTCTGCCATAATATGTGGGCAGACAGGATGAGGAGGGGTCCTACCGCGATGCCTTTCGACACATTGTGATCCTTTGTCCCACTGTACGGCACAACGAGACTTATCAGCGGCGCCCGTGGATATGGACCGACCCTGAGGTATACGTCGTTGACCCCGGCGACAGGCTTCACGATTGGCTGCGTGGTTTATACCAAAGATTCCAGGGTGAGCCCACCCTATACGTGATTGACGATTGCTCGGCCAAGGCGGCGATGACCAAAAAGAAGGACATGCTCTCCGAGCTCGCATTTTCTGGCCGCCATGCGGGGCAAAGCGTATGGATCTGCACTCAAAAGTACAACGCCGTCCTCAAGGATCTGCGCGAGCAAACGAAATGGGTCGCCCTCTTTCACTGCAAGGATCGAGACTCATTCGATGACTGTCTTCGAGAGAACGACGTTATTCCAACGCGCCAGGAGCGACTGGAGGTTCGACAGATGCTTTCGGAAACTAAGCACGCCAAGCTTTTGTTAAAGACTGATCAACTAACTGCTTACGAAGTAATAAGCAATTGTTAAGCATAAACAAATGCTGAGCAATTGCTGAACAATTGCTGAAAAATGTTTAACAATGCTGAGCAATTGCTTAACAATGCTGAACAAATGCTGAACAATGCTGAGTAATTGCTTATCAATGCTGAACACATGCTGAACAATGGTCAACAAATGCTGAACAATGTGGGAATCAATTTGTTGCTCCGCTGCAATCTTTGTTGCGAACATAACGGTGATCATAAGTATCGGATGGTGCGCTTGGCAATATGTTAGACTTATGAGACTAGTCAGAATAGCACTGCTTGCGATAAACACAATGAACTGCGACGAACTTCTCGATCAGCTAATGGAAGAAACAGTCGCTCCGACTGCCGACACGACTGAAACTGTAGGAACACCTGTCAGCAGGATTGCCGACACGGCTGCCGATATGGTCCCGAAAGAAAATGAAAAGGCGGCGCGACGCGAGCGGCTAGCTGCGCTGGTTGCTGGTGGACAATCGGAGCATTATCTCGGTAGGCGTCTCTCAGTTTGTCAGGTGGACAAGATGTCAGATGCGGAGGTCGATAAAATGTATGCGCGATACGAATCTAGGTTGGGGGCAGAGATGTCGAAAACTCTCGGATCGGCGGCTATTCATTTGTACGCTACCGCCGTTAGTATACTTCTCCCTATACCAAACACCGCGGGGTTGTTTCGCGATCTAGAGACTGACCCTTTTATAGGACACACTCTTAGAACAGCCTGCTGCTCAATTTATCACAAGTTTGGAATGTACTTAGCTGACAACCGCGTTGACCACGGGTAAACACTGTCAATTTGTACATATATGCCCACGATCTATAAGCTCAGAAAATGATGATGACACAAGACGCACCCGCAAGAGTGACGGAGACGCACTCCCCGATTGCAGCACTTCCAACGGCGTTGGGGGAACAGAAGAAGCTCCGCATGAACAAGCTCCACAGGAGCAAGCTCCGGTTGCAAGACACAAAAACCCAAAAAGACAGGCAGCTGGGCGAGCAGCGGCTGCCACCCGAAAAACTAAACAAGATAAAATACTCGCCGAGCTTCGAGAGGCCAAACGGTCGTTATTTGTTCCTGCTGTTGAAACAGCAAAACACCCGGTGGTTCCACATCCGAAGGCAGCTGTTTCTCCACCAACATGCTCCAGTTTGGAAGAGCAATCCCCGATTGGTGTAGCTCCTACCCCCTCTTACATAGAAATCATCCAGTGGGTTGTTGGTGGTGGTCTGGCAGTTGTGGGCACCGTGTGTGTGTGGAAATATATTTCGAGACAACCCCCGACACTGTTGGAGGCGGTTCCGAAGAAAATTACGAAACCGATTGCGCCCCATTTAAACATTAATCGCGATCCCTTTTATATGCAATATAATGGCTGAAAAAGATGGTAAACTGTTAGTGAATGCGCTTTATCACGCCGTGGTGATATCGGGTCTCAGTATCGGGTATGCTCCACTATCAAAGATGATCTTAGGAGGGTCCGCTCCCAAATTGGACTTTACTGTGAAAGACGTAGTAAACGTGACCTTTAATGTAGTGGCCGCAATTTCGACCCGAGATTATCTAATTAAAGTTGGAATTCTACCCTCTAATATATGGAAATAAAATGGCTACGCTCGCATTAATAGTAGGTGGCGCAATCGTGAACGCATTGGCTTTCAGCGGTAGCAACTTTTTCTTCTCGAAACTGAAAAGCTCGGATGCGGATGAGGAGCGCAAGCGTCACGATTTAGCTGTAGAACAACGCAATAGCGCAAAGGAAGCATTTTCGGAAAAACGAATCAGCCGTCTGGACTGGCTCAACGAAGATCTTCGACGCGAGAATCACGCCGTGCAAACTTTCCGGAACGTTGACGAAGCCATGCGCGAATACGCGCGGGTATATCCGCATAAAATTCTCGCGCCGCTGGATCCCGAGCCCCAACTTTCAGATTTCTATGTACCGTCACAGGCCCAAAAAGACCGCGAGATCGCGTTCATCGTCGTGGGAATGGGTGTGGTGGGTCTCGTCGGCTACTATATTCAATCGAGATTGAAATAAGCAATAATTATTTTAATTTTTTTTAAATAAATAATATATATATATATATATAGAACGAATTTTATTACGCTATGATCGATGTAGGCTACACTGCCCTTAAACACCGTATAGCTGGTGCAAAGAGTATGATTCGTCTGGCCCAAGATTCTCTCGAGACGTGGCGCGAGGACGAAAAAGCGGCCACCCTTTTCCCAAAGCGGATGTTAGATTACTCCATCAACTCCCAATCGAGATTGGATGAATTAGATTCCTCCGAGTTCCTTCAGAACTTAACCTCCAATCCCAATCGAAATTTGAGTTAGGGTTGCAGCTACAATCGCAATTTTACTTCCAACAAATGTGTATTATTAACGACGCAGTTACCGGACGATCTGGCGAGGGCGTGTTGGAGATTGTCCGATCGATTAGAATACCTCGCATACGATGGACACGCTCAATATTGATACCAAACTATCGGTTCGCCTTGCGCGCAAGCTAACAAACACATACTACAGCCCCCGCGGCTACTGGAAGGGACTCGCGGCCATCAAGAACCTTGCGGCGGCGACCAAGGTTTCCGAAAACGCCACCAAGGAATGGCTCAAGAAGCAGGCCATTTGGCAGATCTATTTGCCAGCGCCGCACAATATTCCGCGGCCAAAATTCGGCGTGCCAGTGCCGAACGAAGTCCACCAAGCGGATCTCCTGTTTCTCCCTCACGATCGCGTCGGTCGCAAGACGTACAAGTACGCACTGACAATCGTTGACGTAGCGAGTCGCTATAAGGGGGCTGAGCCGCTGGCCACGAAGCAGTCTAAGGAGGTGGCCGAGGCTCTTTCCCGAATACATAAGAGGAGTCCTCTCAAATGGCCTAATCTTCTCCAGGTCGATCCTGGCTGCGAGTTCATGGGCGCTGTCTCTCAGCTGTTGGATAAACACGACGTTTCTGTCAGACGCGGCCGCGTCAACATCCACCGGGACCAGGGGATCGTGGAGCGGTTCAATCGAACCCTGGCTGAGAGACTGTTCGGACACCAATATGCCAAAGAGCTTGTATACCCTCATACGCGATCGACCGAGTGGGTGACCAGGCTGCCCGCCGTGGTCTCCGCACTGAACGGAGAGGTGACCAGATTGATCGGTAAGAAGCCCGTAGATGCCATAAATTCTAAAAAGGTGACGAGCAAGCCCTCTGCCGTCTCGCGCGGGCCACCCGTTGGCTTAGAGGAGCAACGGCTTCCATCGGATGTTGACGTCCGGTACCTCTATCAACCGGGAGAGCTCGAGGGTGGTCGCCGCCGCGCGACTGATCCCGTGTGGTCTCTCAATGTATATCATCTGGATCGATCTATTACCAAACCCGATGAGCCCGTGCTCTACTATTTGGATGATGGTCCAGCGCGCGGATTTGTTCGCGAAGAACTTCTCTCGGTGCCTAATGACACCCAGCTACCCCCGGATCGTCAGAGTCTTTAGTATTCTCCCCTTTTTTGAGAGTCCTTTTCCTGATTGTACGTCTTCATCACACCGTTAACCATTCGGAATCCCCTGTTCTCCGCCATGTCCCTTCTTCCTTCGAGAGCACTCTTGTACCTCCACCAAGTCAGATCGTCAGATCGTTGTCACCGCTCACGTAGTAACACTTGCTGCACAGAGCGATGGCTCTATCCCCTTCGAATTCCAGCTTGAACAATCCCGGAGTTCTGTTGCTCCACGCGTCCCACGCCAACCACTCGGCCTTCTCCTTATTGAACTTTCTCTTCATCTTCTTTCTCACCACCTTCGCCAGCGTCTTCTCCGACAGCGCGAAGTACATGCTGTCAGTGTCCATCTGTATAAGTTAGAAATCTCCGCGATCCACGTACTTGTCCAAGAAGTCGTAGTAGAACTCCAGCCTCCGGAGCTTGGCCAACTGGTAGACCGCTATGACACACTGAAACGGTCTGTTGATCACCACTCGAGTCTTCCTGCTCGATATCTCGTAAGCCTCCCCAATCTCCTCCAGGTCTTCGAACCACGCCGACCTCAGTGCCCGGTCGACAGTCTTCTCATCCTTCGTATATGTGGTGTTCAGGTGTCTCTCTTGAACCTCTATCAGCTTGCCACAACACGCGTTGCTTACCAGTTTGAATATCTTCGCCAACACCGCCTTGCTCTTGTCGACGTCCCCCGTCCGTCTGGCAGCAGTGACCTCTTCCACGAACCATTGGAACGGTTTGCCGGGCGTGTAGTCTATCACCCTATGCACCGCCCTGACGACCAGACCGTGCTCCAGATACCACTTTAGCAGCGGGGAGTATTTGATCATCTTCTTGGCGGATGGGGCCCCAACGAGCTTTCCCTGCCCTTCGACCCTAGTCCTCCCGGTCCTGGTTAGGTAGTCCTTCATGTGCTGCGGAATCTCGGGCTCTTCGACTTCTCGATTAACGAACAGCGGCGACATTTCAGAGAACTTTTCTCGCAGCGTTTCCGGGACCTCTATATCCAACTCCGCAAATCAGAACCACTTTTCACTCCTGACCTTCCTCACAAAACGGTCTATATACGCCTGTCTTTCCGGGTCGTCACACGTCCATATCTGCTCCTCACCGCACGGCATGTCTTTCGACAGAGTAGATAGGTACAGAGCATTGGCGTCGTACCCCAGCACCGCCTTGCACATCTTCTCCTCCCGGCTCCCCACCTGACCCCTGATCGTTGACCTGCCAGCCTCGGCGTATCTGGAGAACACTATGGACGGACCACCAACCAACCCCTCATTCATCATCGCGTAAGTCTCATCTTTCGGTGACCACAGCTCGGGCGCGTCCGCCTTCCCATCGATAGTCCCACGAAGTAGGTACTGAAGGGAAACACCGGGCAGAGACACGGCGTCCTTGAGTATGTCCACGCCTCTCCCCTTGTAGACCTCTGTCATTTTAGTCAGTGCCTCCAGGAACGGTCCGACGTCCAAGTCGTTGTAGTGTCGCAACCATTCCTGGAACGTCTTCATCCCCTTTTCTCGGAATACCTTCTTACACTCTTTCCACTCTGTCAACGACAGTAGGAACTCACCCTTCAACTTCGAGTACCACTCGGGGTAGTCGGGCAATCCCGGATGGTCGAGTTTTTCTGGGGAATCGAACCACTCGTACGGGAAGTGAAACTTTACCGTTGTACAGTCGTACGCCTTAACCCACCGGTCGTACGTGGTACCGGGTCCTAGATACTGGATGATGTCGAGAAATCTAAACTCCGGGGTAAACAGAAACATCGTCGTGCTGGCTCTCTTTCCGACCATCACCTTATTCACGGTGGCCGCCAACTTCTCGACAAGGTACCGCTTGATGAGGTTCAGGTCGTACCTGCTGCAGTTGAACCCCACCACCGGGACTTGGTCAATCCACGAGACAATCTTCTCTCGCTGAGGTTTCGACAGCATCTCTATGTCGGTCTGCAGATATTTTTTCCTAACCCCCTCCCTGATGTCATTACCTCTCCTCTGCAGCTCGGTCACGAACTTCTCGACCAGAATGTCGGGGTCTCGTTCGCAGATGTGGGTGATCCCCTCGTGCATCGTATCCAAAGTCGTAGACTATCTGGTGAGGATACAGAGTCGTCTCCTCCTCGCGCGGCGATTGTGGATAGTGGGTATTCTCCTCATTCAACCACTCGCACTCCCTCATCACCACCAGCTCGTAACCCGCATTCCTTATCTTGGCGTCTTGGATTTTCGTCCTCTTGTACAGCGATCTCGCGTTACCTCTCATGCAATGCGTCGGACACCCGTGCCAGTAACATCCGTGAAACTGAAACACGGTATTGGTCTCGTGACAGTAGCCGTCGACCGGATAGCCGGCCACCCACCTCTCCCGGCCGTGACCGCATCTCTCGTGATGTATGTGCTTTCCCACCCTCTCCTCTTCTCTGCTCAACCATTGAATCGACACCGCACTCGCTGACCCATTGGGATAGAACGCCTTCTCGTATGCCGACTGCGGTCTCCCTACCCTATTACCTGGACATATCACCACGGTCTTCCCACCCATGCAGGTGGTCGCGTGCCTGTGCATGTTACACGATTTTGTGAACCGTTGTTGACATCCGGTGCACCCGTACTCGTTCGTCATCTTGCGGAGGTTCGTTATGAGGAACGAGTGACCTCCAAACATTCCTATCGTCAGTGTCTTCCCCCCAACCGCGTCGTAATTTGCCGGAGACTTCATTAGGTACCACACTCCGTCGGCGGTGGGCTCGTAAACGCGAATGCCCAGCTTGAAATGCTCTTCGACCTTCTTAAGATCGTCCAGGGGGATTCCCTTACTACCCGGTCCGTTATCGTGCCCGAGGTATTCGCGAGCCAGAGCTCGTGCCTTCTCACAACAGCGATCGGGTCTCCCTCCACGATGGATGTCTATGCACCTAAACAGACACAAGTAGTCGTCGTACGTGTCGACGGAATACATTCCCTTTTTCTGTCTTAACCAGTCGGGGAGTTTTCCCGCTCCCATGAGAAGTTGTTGCGCATCGATGATCATCTTCACCTCGACCGATATCCAACGAACGAATGTCCATTTTGTGTTTGGTCTATCGACTTTGTCGATGTCCATTCGACCTCTCTCTCTATCGGATATCCAACTCTCGGCTTTGGCGATCTCGTTTATCCACGGACTACCCTTTGATTGTTTGTGACAGATCATCGTGTCGTCGGTCTCGATGTTCCTAATACGATAGGAGCACGAAAACCTCAGATAGCACGCCGTGGTCATCTCTGGGCTAATTTTATTCATTATGCGATTAGCGATCTCCCCGTCTACCCCCCTCTCAAAAGTCCATACTATCTTCCTCCTACCCCTATCAACAGTTTCCCTAGCTTCGGCATATTCGGTGAGAACCCTGGGACCCTCCTCCACCAAATATCTGGCGAGCTCTCTCCTACTCTTAGGAGGTCTCCCCACCAGGCCTTGATAAATCTTATTGTAGTACGCTTTGAATAGTGGTTTTCTGCGCGCGCTGGGATCTTCTTTTACACGCTGCGCGTAAGCGGTGGCACGCAGACTGGCCGTCGTCGCGTTCTCCAATTTCTCGGAGCGTTTTTCGGGGTCGACAGGCAGTCGTCCGGTCGAGACCGCACGCCGCAGCCTCTCCTCGTAGACGACGGCTCGCGCGTCACTTCTCCTATCTGCAATAGCTTTCTTGAGTCTCAAACCTCATAGGGAAATTCCCCAACTCTTAGCTTGCTCTCTCATTTGCTTTATGGTAGGCATTATACTGAGTATAACCAATATATTTGTATCTCTAATAGGGTGTAAGTTTATATTTGTGACAGATTGTTGTAATATACTGAGTATAACCAATGGAATTCTTGTCTCTAATAGGGTGTAAGTTGCTAATATTTATAACAGATTGTCATATATACTGAGTATAACCAATGTAATTCTTGTCTCTAATAGGGTGTAAGTTGCCGATATTTATGACAGATTGTCATATATACTGAGTATAACCAATGGATTTCTTATCTCTAATAGGGTGTATTTCAACTTATCGATTATTGCGCAACACTCTTCAGGTTTATATTTAGTCGTGTGGGCTAAGGTGCCACTCTATGGAAACGTGGGTTGTGAGTTCGATTCTCGGCTGGACCTAAAACTTTTTTGTATTATTATGTTTTATCCTTACAACTGCATGCCAACGGTGTTCCTATCCTTCCGCTCTAGGAAATATATATGGTCTCGTGGTTGCTGAAAAATATTTTTCCATTCTTCTCATACATACCCGCCGAACAGTGGGGGAAAATCCAAGTAGTATATGAGAGTCAAACATGATACCACCTCCTGATGGGAGGCACCGCGCGTAGCGGGGGGCTTCCATCAGGAGGTGGTATCTTTTTGACTCTCATATACTACTCTCCGTCACATCAGTGGTCTCCATTATAGAACTGCAAACATAAAAATGAACCGTCTCACTCATAATGATCTGCTCTGTTTGATTTGTTTGCTAGTCAATTACAAAATAGAAAAACATATAACATATTATTATTACAGTAGAGAGCTTGACGACAGTGCTATATTTGTGGTCTGTTTATTGTTTTCTTTAGCATGATAACGATACCACAATTTTTTCATTGCTTTTTGATACTCACTATTTCTGATTTCCATTGGGTTTCTGGCAATTTTAATTGGGTATTTACGCAAATACGCTCCTTATCTGGAGCTCTGATTCAATATTTTCATATATTGCACAAAAAGATGCCCATTTTGCTACAGTGCAACAAGTGTAACAAAGGTATTTTCCCCCATGAACAAAAAGACACAGTGTGAAAAGCAGTATGTTCTCATATTACAGTGTAACAATGCAGATGTGCAGGATATTTTAAAATGTAACTCTGTTACAGCTTGTTACAGTACGTAGTTCCCCATACGTTACACACTATATCATTATCACTGTCCCCTAGAAAACATGTTCAATTTTATTGAAAATATGCAAAAATATAGAAGAAATCAAGAGTACTTGTCAGTTACATGGTAAAATACCCTTCTTCACACCGTTACACTGTAATAAAATGGACACCTGCCAATTGCTATCTTTTTTGGAAGTTTCTAAATATTTTATAGGGATACACAATTGTGAAGTACACATTTGTACTGAACCTACACCCGTTTGTTTAGAACTGTCCGATTTTCATCATAAACTATACATTTCAGAATGGGGAGAATCTTCTTGAAACACATCGGCGGGACACGCCTGTTTTCTCCTGTGCTAGTTGTGACACGCCCCTTACCAATAGGGCGGAGCTGCTATTTACCAGGTTTACAGGTACGCCCACATATTCCACATGGCTCCATCACCTACCTGTACATTGTCACTGGGTTACTTGTTAAGCTGCATTTGGTGGTCTCGTTACTTTGGCCCAAACTTCTGCCATTTTTGCGAAGAATCGATTTCCGTTTCTACTGACATGGAAATCGTTTCTTTGCAAAAAAACAACATAAGTAAATTGTATGTGCCAAACTCTCGGGATCACCAATTGCAGCTCATGAAGACGCGTTTGCTGCGCCATATTTCATCAAAATCTGTTGCCTATTAAGGAACATATGAAATGATACTTCCTTTGGAGTGGGCGCGCTTTCAACACTTTCAGCCATTGTTGTTGTTCAGGGGCGATAGCCGTGTTTCCTTAAAATGTTAACGGACATTACTATTTATTCTTTGTATTTATTTTTTTGATATGCAATGATCATAATTTATAATCTGTTGAAAATATTAGTTTGTCAGGTGACGCATTTAATTAATGTAAATAATTAAAAAATATCATGCCTCATTTGCATATGAAAATAGCCTGATACCACCGAGATCGAGTCACTATCAGTAACCTAAATATTACTAAATGATTATATCTCTATAGGGGGCACACATAATTTTTAGAACTGGTGGAATAGTGACACAATTATACACTTAATACATATAAAGAACAGTTTGTGCCTACTGAATGAGCATGTACCTTTAATTTCAAGAGTCAAATGTAAACTTGTTGCTAAGGGTCACAATAGATGACAAAAAAGACAAACATATGGCACGTTAGCTCACCCTCATGAAATCTTCTATCTGTCTATATTCACTAAAGGTATTTAGGTGACTAATAGGACTAATAAAATGGTAATTAAATTTTATTGATTCCATTCATTTTTGTGACTAGCCTGTGTATTCACTTTTAAGATATTTGTTTTCACAAAAGAAAAGCCACATTTATTATTGATTTATTTTATATTCAAAACACTGAGCTGATCAGAATAAATTCAATCAAATGTTGACACAAATTTGTATCTGATGCGAATTTATTTGCGAATTATTGATGAATTATATTGCATTTTTCAATTGTACATGTACATCCAGTAGCCTATTTCACCAAAATTGCCAAGTATACTTACTGTGGGAGAAATTTTCAATTTAAGGACACATTTATTAATTGTTATTATACTAAAATGATTACATTATCACAGCCATTTTGGCTGTGATAATGTAATAAATTCAGTATAATAATTGTGCATACTTTTGATCATCAAATATATGCAGTCGTTAATTCTATATGAAATAATCCATTGCGGGAAAAATAAATGATTACTCCCTCAAAGTACACTTTGCTAGATAAGTATACTTTGCAATTTTTGTGAAATCGGCTACAGGTGCGACAGGAAGGGCGTTCCTATTCAACAAGGTCGTGAATCTGACGTACAGCGAGGTACAGGATCGTGTGCTCACAGGCAGACACATGGTGAGGGACGTCATGTGCAAGAACTGTGACGCAAAGCTCGGATGGATCTACGAGTTAGAAAACGAGGAGAACCAGCGATACAAGGAGGGGCGCGTCATACTGGAGCGAGCACTAGTCACAGCGAGCGAGGGATTTGAGGAACATGTGGGAACAGATAGTTAGGGGAAGTCATGCATGTGGGTCCATGTTTATTCGGTGTAGTATTGTCTTTGGCATCAAACAAAAAATTGCATTTTTATCACGGCTTAGCCTTGTTTATGTGGAAATCATATAGATATATACTTGATTTCATTAGAATGCTGATTGTGATTTCGGTGCTTTGTTGGCAGAACCTATTTTATTTTGTGACTGGATCAGATGCTAGACTACCCACAAACGCCATAGACCCTGTCTATTCAGTCATAGTCACAGATCTCTAGCCTATTTCATCAACATTGCAAAGTATACTTTTCTAGCAAAGTATACTTTCAGGGAGAACTTTTAAATTTTAGGATAAATTTATTAATTTTTATTATACTGAATTTATTACATTATCACAGCCATTGGAGTTAGTTCTATATGCAATAATTCATTTCCGGAAAAATAAATGATTACTCCCTCAAAGTATAATTTGCTAGAAAAGTATACTTTGCAATGTTGGTGAAATCGGCTACAGGGCTAGACTGACCACAATATTGCAATACGCCCCATTTCTCCAGTTACAAAATATGTCTTTGAACAGACCAGTTAAGTCACAATTTAAATGTTTGATGCCGTTGCGTATATGTTTATCATACCATCATTGGCATACAAGTATATGTAGATGGAGAGTTACTTGTGAGATTTAATACTCACAAAGACCATAAGCTGTATTGCTTCATTCACCTTGTTAGTTTTCTCCAAATTCACACCAGTAGGCTTCCCAATGTGTATTTGGCGAAATCAATGAGGTGATTCTAATATGTTGAAGTAACAAGCTTTAGTGGAAAATATTTGAAATATTCAAAACAGCAGATGACAAAGGATGTATTACTGCCAACATATCTGTTGGACATCAAAGGGAATAGCGGTCAATAGCCACATACCGGTATTATAGTAGATCGGCTAAGGTACATTTTTCACCAGAATCATTCACTTCTTAAAGAAAGCATGAAAATTTTCACAAGGGGTCTATGGTAACTAAGGATCATTTTAAAAGATGGACCCCAAAAATTCGCGCCTCTGGTGGCCGCCATATTTAATGCAAATATGGTCGCCAAAATTACCACATTTTGCCCATATCTCCTGTTCTATTGCACCTAGCACCAACATTCAAGTGTCTATATCTATGTTTTCGATGTCTGGGAACATTTTGGCAGTGTCAGAATTTAAGTCAGAGTGTCGCCATATTGAATTTCAAGATGGCCGCCATATGTTTTACATTACTTCGTATCTCCCTTGCTATAGCACTTAGGAAGAAAAATCAAGACTCTATACCCATGTTCTTGATACCTAGGAACATATATTGAATTTCAAGATGGCCGCCATATGTTTTACAGTACTTCGTATCTCCCTTGCTATAGCGCTTAGGAAGAAAACTCAAGACTTTATACCCATGTTCTTGATACCTAGGAACATTTTCAATATGTGAAAAGTGTCATCATAGGGCCGCCATATTGGAATTCAAGATGGCCGCCACATTATTGACCACAATCCTAGTGCTACAAATGCAGTTGACTCTTTTCATGGAACTGCCCATTCCTTGTGTCAGCACCCTACTGAGGACAATCAAGGAACAGATCTTGACCCGGTAGTGCCCGTTGACATGGAGACAGAAAAGCGAATCCCTCCTCTTCCTTTGGTATACACAAATATTTTGCCTGCACCATCCATGCCAAAGGAAATCAAAGCACCAGTGATCAACGGACCAATGTGACCAGAGAGAAACAAGATTGAAGACGACCGCAAAAATGAGTACATGGCTTAACAACCAAATGTCATTGATGGAAGGGGGAGACCTTGCTGTTGGTGACTTTGTATCTTGGGCTGCATACCATGCAAATTTGCAGGTGCAACATAGTAAGCCGCCGACTACAATTGCCCTGATGCCGTTGTTTCGTGAAGTATCACACTCCTTTGCCACGATAATACATTGTATGAAAACCAACCCAGAAGCAACACTGTTGTTAAATCCAGGACAAAAACCCGTATTGACGATGGACCAACCTCTGTATGCCCTCGGAAAACAGATCCAGTGGAAATTCCCAAATATGTACGGCGAAGACAAGTACGTTATGATGTTGGGTCCCCTTCATATTGAAATGGCTGGCTTGAAAATGATTGGCGATTTGCTCGATGGAACTGGTTGAACTAATGCCATCGCCCAGGCGGAAGTCGCTACGAAAGGGACAGCGGATAGTTTCATTCATGCGTCACACGTAGCCCGGACAAGGAGAGCCCATCAGGTTACATCTTCCTCACTCTATATTCTCCAAAGACAAGCTTTCGAAAGGGATAAAGAATCAGCCGATCGTGAGGTTCCAGTCTCCGAGGAGAGCGTCACAGAATGGTGTGAACAGAGAAGCAAGGCTCACCCTATGTTTCGATTTTGGAGCACAGTGCTTGCTCTGGAGTTGACATTGTTGGCATTTGTGCAAGCCATGCGGACATCTGACTTTGACTTGTACGTGCAGACATGGTCTCAACTAGCCCCATGGTTCTTTGCTTTGGACCATGTCCACTATGCCAGTTGGATCTCTGTACACATAAGGGACATGACAATCCTTGCTCAGCAGTGCCCAGATGTTCATGAACATTTCATGCGTGGTGCATTCACATCAAATAAGACTGGAAATATCTACTCCGCAATTGGTCTGGATCATGCACATGAGCAGATGAATGCTCAAGTCAAGGGTGATGATGGAGCCATCGGGTTGACAGAAGATACAGGTGCCCTACGACGCTGGATGGTAGCCGGACCACATCTAGCCATGCTCATCGGGGAGTACGAGAGCAGTATTGACAACTCACATGTGGACACCAACCCAAAACATCATGAACAGAGCACAACTCGGCAAAAAGCATTTGCAGATAATGTGTGTTCCCTCGTTGCAGTGATGGATGCGTTGGGGAATCCATTCCTTGAACGCACTAAGGACTTGTTAACAATTGATTCGCAGGATGTCATGCCGCAAAGTGTGGTGGAAAGTCTGGAGCAAATTCACATTCTAGGAGTGAGCAAGTACCGAACCTTCATCGAGGAACGCCTTCTGAAAAACGAGACACCAATCAGTGCAACGATTCCATGGAATTCACTTCCGCTTTTCTGCAAACCAAAGCATGCGGATCCATCCAAGGATCAGCAGAAAATCACGGAACTGAAGAGTGACTGTGCATTGTTTTCCCGACTCTACATTGCTAGCCAGACCAGAGAAGGTGACATCCAGGAGTTCTTCAACCATGAAAACCAGAAATATCCTCCATCACTGACTTCATCTGGAAAACTTAAACAGGGAAAGAAATCAGATCTAGTTCGATGCCTCGAGACTAAGAAAGATTCAGCTATCGCAAATACCCTGTCTGTAGAAGTAACAGTCCTGGATGGTGCAGCTGTTGTGCATTTTCTTCCAATTAGGGAATCAAAAACCTTCGCCGAATATGCAAAGGACGTATTCATCCCACGTGGGTTTTTGGAACTGGACAAAAACCAACGTGTGGATCTCGTTTGGGATGTATACCTAAATGACAGTCTGAAACTTTCAACGAGGGCAAACAGAGGAACAAGAACACGCAAGCGAGTTTCTAGCCATGCCAAGCTTCCAGGGAACTGGAAAAACTTCTTACGAAATGATGACAATAAGGATGAACTCTTCCAGTTCCTGGGGCAGGAGTGTGTTTCCAAGGACACAGGAGACAAGGTCATCGTATCCACCATATTGGACTATGTCGTTAGCTCTAGAGATGGTCAGAACACAGACGGACTTCAACTATGCTCACATGAAGAGGCAGATACCCGGATGCTTCTTCATGTCAAAGACGCCATGAACTGTGGTTTCAAGTCGGTGATGATAAGTCTTGCAAGGGGAATTGCAAGTGCTTCAAGGCAGACCTGGAATGCACCCCACTTTGCAAATGTGATGGGACCAGTTCTAAGTAGGAGACGGGAACAATGATATGTGGACAGGTATCTTGGTATTCTCATTGACACTGAAAAGGACCTGCAATGCAGCCATCTGAACGAAATATTGAGATGCTACTAATTACCCATATATCGACATAAAACTTTCTCAGTATATCATGGAAAAAATTCATGTCTAATAATGTGGCAGCCATCTTGAATTACAATATGGCGGTCCTATGATGACAATTTTCACATATTGAAAATATTCTTAGGTATCAAGAACATGGGTATAGAGTCTTGGTTTTTCTTTCTAAGTGTTATAGCAAGGGAGATATGAAGCAATGTAAAACATATGGCGGCCATCATGAAATACAATGTGGCGGCCCTTTGACATAAATTCTGACACTGCCAAAATGTTCCCAGACATTGAGAACATAAGTATAGACACTTTAATTTTGATCCTAGGTGCAATAGAACAGGAGATATGGGCAAAAATATGGTAATTTTGGCGGCCATATTTGAATTCAATATGGCGACCATCAGGGGGCGCAAATTTTTGGGGTCCATTTTTTTAGGTACCATAGAACCCTTGTGCAAAGTTTCATGCTTTCTTGAAGAAGTGAACGATTCTGATGCTTAGCCGCTCTACTATTAACCCTTTTAACATGTTTAACACCACAGACTCTACAGCAATATTTGCAAACTTTATGTAGTTCCAGATGAGCCAGCTTAAGAGCCGTCTCATCAGGATCTGCACTGTATTTTCATATATATATATATTAAAAAAAAAACTCTTAATAAACGGACTAGTGTGAAAATCCTTTTCTGACGTATGGATTGGCCGGAGAATTATCATGGATCAATCCCATTTACTTACACTGGAGTAAACCTAGATATTATCTACACTATTCAGTTTTAATAATACAACGCCAAAACTATTTACAAGTTCACACATACTGAAGAGAAAAGAAACAACTTGCAAGCTATATCGCGCTTTCCGAAATTTAAGCGGACGCGACAATAAAATGATCACTAAATTACAATAGCAGACAGTATTAACTAATAAGGCCAAAACAAATTAGCTGTGTTTCAGGTTACATGCTGAAAAAAGGTTTGGTCGGTAGGTTGTCAATTTTTTTTAGGCAAACATAAGTGAAAACTAACAAATATTGTTTTAAATATTAGCTATACTTACAATATTTGGTTTAAAACACACTTTGTGCATAACAGTGACTAACTAGTTAAATATACTTTTTGCATAAAAAATATTGAAGTAACAATTTATTTCTTTATTTTTTTTAAATGAATGAAAAAAATTACGACCACATCAAAAAAAACAGGGTCGGTCGGGATACCTGAAACACGGCTTATTTGTACACGTTCTTAGGGAGAAGTACCCCACTCAAGTGTGTGTTATTCAGACATATATATTGGACAATACAGACATGGGTTCATACCGTCACATTCCCCTTAAGGGGTTGCAATGGGGATTCTCAGATCACCAGTTGCTCATTTTTTGCGATATTTTTGTCAAATATGCACAAAACATAGGTATTATAGATCACAGGTATCTCAAATTATATACATCAGTTTCTTATGTACACACACCGCAGTACGTTATTGTGGTACAAGCTATAGTTGTTGCATTCAGTGAAAAACGGACTAAGACAATAAACAGGCAGATGCAAAAAAAAGCACCCTACAATATGTTTACCAGTAGTATTGAAAATAACAATGCTTGTTTAATCAGAATGGGCCCCACTGGGACTCGAACCCATCCCAGTGGGCACATGACGTCAGCGTTACGTTGTATTTATGTTGGATCCCAACCTTGGATTTACGTTTGATTTTGGTTCCATATGAAAGTCTGATAGACGTCATTTTCTGATGTAAATCCAACGTCGGACCCTGACGATGGATTTACGTCAGAAAATGACGTTGATACACCGTCAAATCCTGACGTTGGATTTACATCAGATCCAGATGTTGGATTTACGTTGGGATTTACGTTGGGATTTACGTCAGGTTTACGTCAGATCCTGCTGTTTGATTTACGTTGAATTTATTTCAGGTTTACGGCAGATCCAGATATTGGATTTACGTTGGATTTACGTCAGACCCAGATGTTGGATTTACGTCAAAGTGACGTCTATCTAACTTCCATATACAACCAAAATCTAACGTAAATCCAACGTAACTCGGACGTTGGAATTTGGTTAGACATGGCAGGAGTCCATAAATTCAGCTTTGTAATCTCGGTGTTAGATGTAAGTTTACGGCGTATGAACAATGCAATGTTCATACCTCGTAAACTTACATCTAACACCGAGATTACAAAGCTGAATTTATGGACTCCTGCCAACCAATGAAATGTACGACACTTCCAGTATCAAACAAAACACATCACAAGTATATACATGTATTGATTATTTATTTATGGCAGAACTTATATACAATGTCAGACCAAAGACATATACACCAGTCATCGACTCTGGCCCTCTGAAGTGTCCGCCTGCCGTTTCCTCCCCCCACCGCCACGTCGGTCCGGAGCATACTTCATACAGTAGCTCATAGCTCCATCTACTTCGAATTCCGTCATGGCTGGCAGAGCTTTCATCCCACTCTCTGCTGAAATATTAAAATGTATAATAAAATATACAACTATTAATCATAGGGATTAATAAGTTAAAACATTGTTTGTTCTGAACCCATTTATCTCGCACGAGTGATATTAATTCCATCTTGCACGAACGTAGCGAGTGTAAGATGTTAATTTCTATCAAGAGTGCGAGATAAACGGGTTCAGAACAAGCAATGTTAGAACATATTTCTCGCATACCACAATATTATTAATGATGCGCTGTGAAAATGCACAATACACTACTATAAAACTATGTCAGCAGTCGGTGTTAGCGCACAGTACAGCGTGCCAAATTCACGCTAAACGTGACGTCATGACAAACGAATGATAAGGAGTAGCACCAAATGTGATGACATCACAGTATGCGTTTGACGTCATATATTTTCAGCGCAGATGTAATGACACTCCGTAGGCATATAACATTTGGCGTGTTGTTTTTAATGAAGTTCATTTATTGGATTTCAACTACAATACAAGATAGGTTCACATGAAGCTATCTTACACTCCGTGAAGTTATCTCACACTCCTGTCTTTTTGGTCATTTGGTACTGTCTCTAATAGCAGGGGTGTGAGAAACTAAAGAAACTTGAGTCGTCTATTATCTTTCAATTCAAAAACTAATTTAACTATATTGATGGGATTTTCACTACTTTATTCAATTTAACCTACAACATGTTGGATAAACTCTCCCTAAACATTAGTATCCCTTTAACTACAAATGACCTATAAATAGCGTAGTCATGATCATCCAGTATAATCAATATTGTCAAAGCTTACAATCTTACAATTTGCATAATTAATGTTACAAAATATTTGAAATCGGACAGTATTTACTAAAGTTATCACACAGAAATGTAACGTCTAACGGACGAGGGGGCGAAGGGACGATGGATGGAGGGTATACCACAACACATTCCGCCGTAAATGAGGGGCGTATAAAGAGCAAGAAATATATACACAGCAAACATAGATTCAGTACAAGTTCATATAAATACTGTACTGATACACTAATAGCGTTTTTTTTAGCTATATTGATTAGCTGCAATGAAATATATTAGTGTATTATTGATTCAGTGAATTGTCTTAGCATCCATTTCTATGGAAAAGTTTAAAAAAAAAAAAAATGTTTCCATTTCGATGCATACACACCTTTAACGACACTGTATAGTCGAAGACTTGAAAAGGCAAGTTTGCCTCTCTTCCCCTTCAGGTTGAAGAAACCCATAAGTTCCTTTGTCATTAACCTGAAAATAAGACAGACTTTGTAAAAAAAACAAGATATGTTAGTAAAACATAGATTCGCCCGGGTTTCCATTGAAATTTGATTTGAACAAAGTCAACATTTGACCTTGAACCTGGCAGGATTGGGTGAGTGGAAGTAATCAAGTTGACATGTTGTTAGTATGTGCCAATTAAGTACGGGAGATCTGCGATGAAAATTGTTTGGTTTATAGCAAACTTTAACCAAGGTCAGCAAATGACTGTGACCTTGATCTCGATAGGAGGGAGTGCCTATGAATTATACAACAATTATACAAGAAGCATAAAAATACAAAATTTATTTTTTTCGTGTTGTTCAGAATACTGTCAACTCAATTTGCACAATCCTCAGGCCAAAAATAAAATCTCCTGTGTTTCTGCTAACCTGATCGACCCTATTTTTTTATGCCGACTCTACAGGTTTTATTGAGTGGAAAATTGTTACTTGCGGACATTGGCCGTTTTGAACTACAACAAGAGTGCCGTAAGTCACAAAATACGACCGTTGAATATGGGCCAGTCAGCGAAGATACAGAAAAAAAATGGCCAAGTTTAAAAGGTGACATTTTTGTTAAAAAATAATGTTTTCGGCATAAAAACACCAAGGTACACATCTTCAATATGTGTGGAACGCGTGTGTATAGTTTCAGATCAACCCACTGAGCAGTTTCAGAGGAGTTGTGTACACAAACTATGCAGTTTATCTGTCCGCCGCCCGCCCACCGTTCGGTAAAACATAATACGTACCGTTTTTTTTCAAAACGGTCGTATAAAAATGGTGCCGAAGTACGGCCTTTATATCAAAGCCCATGTCAGGAGTCATCTCGGATCAGCTCCATCTCCTCTCGATCTAGTTTGCAACATACGGAAAACCGTTAATGTCGGACATTGCTAAACAGCTAAAATGCTTTACACCATCAGCGGTTAATTGTTGCTTGGAGAAATAAAATTTAAAAACAAAATAAAGTTTATACCCGACCGACCCTATCATTGGAGAGACCGTTAGCGGAAGCACAGGTCATTTTCTTTTTGGCGTCATATTTATTCTTGAAATGCAATAACTAAAAAAGTAAAAGAAGAATTTCTTTAATACAATTATTTGTTTTCTAAATATGTTTTATTGAATATGTAAAGTGATTAAAAAAAATGTTAAGAACTAGAAGGCAAGGATTATGCTAGAGTACAACCAAATGTGACTCAAAGTTAGTTAGTTCATTCAATTACCTTTCAAATGATATATAAATATGTTTATATTTTAATTCAGTATATACTAGTAAAACAGTTCCCAATAGATCTCGAGGTACTCAATTGAGTTGACATTATTCTTAAACAAAGATAAAGAAATACTTACCTTTCCATTATTTTCTTTATGACATGGTTCCCGTTTACCCCTCCGTTTTTGGACAATCCAGCAATCTGAACATATTAAATAAAATGAGTTGTCAGAAAGACGTCACAAGCTCGCCAAATAGGGTTTAAGCGCCATATCTATACAAAATTTCATAAGTAGCCAATACCTAGAACAAATATCTAAAGGTATAAATTAAATATGAAAGCCACCAATGAAATAATAGGGAAGTCAGAATGAAAACCAAACGTTAAACGCAAACATTAAACCCAAGGCTAGGACTATCCAAAAATGACCTTGACCTTGCTCAAGGTTCAGAGCATGTGTGGTGAAAGGATGGGCAATACTTACTGAAGGCATAAAGCAAATATGAATGCTATCAATTAAATAATAGTGAAGTTATACTGAAAACCAAACATTAAACGTAAACCTTAAACCTAAGTCCAGAATCTTCCAAACATGACCTTGTCCTTGCCCTAGGATCAAGAGGGGTATAGGGGTGTCTGTGAGTGTGGATGGTTGGGTGATTCTTACTAAAGGTAGACATGGAATATGAAAGCTATCAATGAAATATTAGTGAAGTTGGAATGAAAACCAAACGTTAAACGCAAACCTTAAACCTAAGTCCAGGACCCTGCAAACATAACCTTGACCTTCCCAAGGGTCATGAGGGGTGCAAGGGTGAGGGTGGATGAATGGGTGATTCTTACTAACGGTATAAATAAAACATGAAGCTATCAATGAAGTATTAGTGAAGTTAGAATGAAAACCAAATGTTAAACGCAAACCTTAAACCCAAGTCCAGAACCCTCCAAACATGACCATGACCATGCCCTAGGGTCAGAATGGGTGTAAAGGGTGTGTGTGGAAATATGGTTTATGCGTAGTGAAGATGTAACCCCCCAAAACCAAAACACAAACCTTAAATGCAAACTTTGAACCCATATGTGTCACAGTGGACGCCGCCGACGCCAACATCACAATACCTCACCTATACATAGTATAGGCGAGCTAAAAAAGTACTTTTTAGTTTTTCATACAATTCCATAGACAACAGAAAGTAAATAAATTGGCACAAGGCTCTTTTCTAATTTATTGTGCATATTTACATCTGTACAGTGTTTAGAATAGTCATAGAAAACTGTTAATAATTATGCTGTGTTATTTAGATTTTTTTAGTTTACACACCTGTCACTAGCTTATCTCAATTTTTAAAAAAATAAGGAAACAACAACTCAATCAATTCGAAAACCATTTGTTTCTTAAAATCCATAAATGCGGTACATAGAAAAAATAATGATCTCAATGTGCATACTAACCATAGTGTCTCTTGTTTCTAATGTCTGTAGTGTTGCATCCAGTCTCTGGAGCTCCTCCAGCGTTTCCGTCTGCGAGGGCAGCTTGCCCACTCCCTCACTACCTGTTGCCAATCCCTTCGTCTTCAGCATGTCTCTGATGTCCATTAGTAGGTACATGGCCTTCTTCTGGAACCCTTATAGAAAGAACAAGTGTCTATCATACAACCAGAAAGATATACACTTATTAAATCAAAGTACTGAAAGTACTGAACATAGGGTACTACAAGATTAAACTAGATTGATTGATTGATTGATTGTTGGTGTTGCAGTTTCATTAACCCTTAAAGGTATATGCCCACTCAGTAGGTACAAAATGTTCTTTACATCAGAGGCATCATTTGAGACATTTCCTGGCAAAATAAACATTCATGCGCCATTATCCCACGTACTGATTGCCATTATTATACATGTTATATCAGACGTAAATTTACACACTGATATGAGGGGCGATAACCGTGTTTGCTTAAAATGTTAACGGACATTACTATTTAATCTTTGTATTTATTTTATGATGTGCAATGATCATACTTTAAAATCTGTCGAAAATATTATTTTTTCAGGCGACGCATTTCTTTAGTATAAATAATTAAAAAATATCATGCCTCATTTACATATGAAAATAGCCTGATACCACCGCGCATCACTATCAGTAAAATAAATATTACTAAATGATTATATCTGTATAGCGGGCACTTGTAACGTTTAGAAACTTGTTACATTTTTTTTGTCGTATTTCAGTACTTGCATTAATATGGGTATTAATATAAGCTGGGTGTGTTACACTGTCATTAATGTGCTCCCTGACTGTAAGTTATCACCTTAAATACTGACTTATTGACCCCCTTCCCTGAACGTAGAATTGACACTTATGTTGGCGTGTATTGGCCACCATAGACAAATGTCAATCAGGCCGAATTCAGGAATGTCACTAAAATCCACTGTAAATCCATCGATAGAGCCTCGGAGAGAGAATGAGGATTAAACATCAGTTAGACCTACACGTGCGAGTTTTGTTTCGCACAGGCTAGGTGTCGGGTGAGTTTAAAAATAGGCTGTCGGAAGGTCAAACTTGATGTAGTTTGTGTGTTAAACGCGTCGCTTGTTTCGGAGAGTATTCGGAGGGGAGTTAACTCTGTTACTAAATTTAGCGATAACCGCACGAGTTGTGCTGCAAATGGGGGCAAATCACGCGCAACAAAATAATCCGATGTATTTTTGTACGTAGAACATCCGTTGTTGATATTGTGCAGTGCAAGTAGTTTTTCATAATATTATTTTCTATTAGCGGTTGCGTATGCCAGTTAAACGTTGAGTAACACAATGCATTTTGTTGTTATGGTTATTCCAAGATATCACTACGGACGTGCCCATCGAGGGGGGTCTGGGGCGTGGCTAACTGTCCGACGCGATTCCAATACATAGGCTACCATATGTAAATATAATTTCCAAGTAGCGGTTTCAAAACCGCATTGAAAGATCGACTAACACAATGCATATGGTATAATCAGAATCTGCACAAAATATCACATATCACTACGGACATTCCTATCGAGGGGACTATGTTACCACTATAAATCCCTCGGACTGGGCAAATTCCCGATTACCCCAAAATATCACGAGCGATAAATCATCATTGAGTTTTTTCAAACTGTTCTACGAGTTGTCTCTCTTATATTAGAAAATCGGTGAGATTGGCTGTTTTATATGCAGATATTCTCAGTTGTATTTCACGGGCGATAAATCATCATTGAGTTTTTTCAAACTGTTCTACGAGTTGTCTCTCTTATATTAGAAAATCGGTGAGATTGGCTGTTTTATATGCAGATATTCTCAGTTGTCAATCACAGGCGTCCGCACCACGGGGGGTCGTGGGCGGGCCAAATGATCCCGCTCGATCGCAATACATACGGATACACATGTACCCTATGTAAAAACAGAACTATTGATGATCTATTGATTACATATTCTCAAGAGTATATAACATAAGAGTAAACTACTGTGAACGGCACTAGTCAGAGAAAAAATTGCCTGGAACAAAGGCTAAAATTATTTAAAAGCTCAAAAATTAACTTATTATCCACAATTACATAGTCTTCATATGTGCCAAATTTCAGGACGATCGGATCATAAATAAAATGTTGGTCAAAAAGCTGTTTTGTTATGGGGTAGTAAGCAATGTTAGGCAAGGCAAGTCGAGGCGGAAGTTGTGAACTCTTGTCCGGTGTCTTCTGTGAAACTGTGGCAATAGTCTCGACTCCAATGTTTAACCAGTATCCGCGTGAAATCGCCCCCTATTGGCATGGAAACGTTGCAAGTCTTTGTTCTACTTATGATGACGTCATATAGGTAAATGACGTAATTTACATTTTGCGATCAGCGGAGCGTCAGATTGCGACGTTGTAATTCCTGTGTCGGTGCATGCGCCGTGACGTCACACAGCTTAATTTCGTAACGTAACGCCAAAGCATGAGATTCTGTGTTTCGCGCTGGTAACTGTGCATACAGTTCCCGGATAAAAAGTGTGTTTACTATCCCAGAGTGTTTTGCGTCGCCTAACATTGCTTACAACCCCGTAACAAATTCGTTGTTTGAAAAGAAAATTACTTTTGTTCCGATTGACCTGTAATTTGGTACATTTGTGGAGCCTATGCTAAATATTGAGCTTTTATCATGTTTATATCGCTCACAGTAGTTTACTCTCGTGTTATATACTCTTGATATTCTATATGCTAGTTGATAGCAACCAGGCTCTGATACTAAAAACCACTCACAACAAGCAAATTACAAATTACATATTACATATGCATATACCTATGTAAAGTAAACATTGTCTTTGTAGAAAACATTCCAGTTAGGGAATATGGTGAAACTAATAAACAGTGTTGGAAATAGCCGCCGTATATGGTAGAAATATAAAATATTGAATTCAGGACTGGCTATTTCCAACACTGTAAAATATAAAAATGTCAGTGCAAGACACTATGTAATCTTACTTGTGTCAGACATCGGGAAGGCCAAATCTTCCTTTCGTGAAATTTGTACCCGCTCCTCTTGCACAATTTCCTTGGATGTTTTGCTGAATTTTTTTTATTATATACCTATTATATATTTCGTTATGCTCGAAAGAAAATCTGTTATAAAGTGTATTTTTTTTATGTGCAATGCTCCACAATGTATCTGCTGATGATTAGATTGTACAGTAAATATTGAAGTGTTATCTTGATGAATAAACTAAATATGTTAGTAATATATTTATCTATCTTGTTTGAACATGGTTATTGGTCGCAGTTTTTGCCAGAAAAATGACAAATGTCAAAAGAAAATGACAAATATCCATCCTTCTAAGGGGTTCCACATCAAAGTGTGAATGCTGTCTTATGCTGATATTGTGAATCCTATCGGACGCCGATATTGTTAATCGTATCTGACGCCAATATTGTAAATCCTATCTGACACCGATATTGTTAATCCTATCTGACGCCGATATTGTTAATCCTATCTGAATCGAAGGGACCAAGGATAAAAATTAATTGATTGCCATGCCAAATAATGTATTTAGATATGTGATCGTAGAAAAGAAAATAAGCTGTGGTTCATAATAAATCTGTCCATTATTTCTCTTGTCATTACCTGCTCGAAGCAATGGCGTCCCTCCTCGAGTGACGAATGGACCCATGATGATCTACCTGGCAAGACCGCGGGGTTACCATATCTGGTCCTTGTGAATACCTGTAATATATATACCAATAGAAAAGAGTTATACACATACAAGGATGCAAGTTACATTCCACATCATTAATTTAGTTAAATGTATTATAATTCTCTTCTGTAATGACAATATTGACATAAATATCTAATTGAGCTTAGGTGTCTCATGTCTCCCCCAGATTTGCACTTATCAATTCCACATTATAATTAACAAAGGGGCACATTAAAACATTATGTCTTCCCTGGTAAGGGGAAGACATAATTCAGAGTCAGGCCACAGAATTTAAACCTAGAATGAATAAATGAAATAGGGTTTAACCTCGCATCAACACACTATGGTTATTGTTAGACTAAATGGAGCTACGGCCATGTGGCGTCGACACACCGGTTCCGCAAATTCCTGGGGGTCAAAAATCAAAATTTCCGAAACCTGGGGAGTGGTCACAATTTTCTAAATATTGTCAACTTCAATGTCTATAACTCGAGAAACGTGAGAAACTATCGAATAGTAGAGAGCAATACTTCTTATATATGCAGCATTACTAATAGTGAAATATTAAAAATTATAAATTTAAATGTAATATTTTATATTTAATTATTTATGTATGACCATTGGCCTTGCATCATTAGGCCTACCTGTCTGAAGGAACTGGAGTTTTGCGTCTGATGATTGGCGATCGCGACCTGAATACATGAAATCGAGATGTTGATGATGTACCTCTTGGGGTGGAAGTCCTAATACTTGACAATCGAGACGTGGACACATGAGATTGAGACGTCAATTGGTGCTGGCGCTTGATGGTCCAAATACTCGGCGATCGCGTCCGCGACATGGACACCGAATATTGAGAAGTCGATTGGCGCTGGCGCTTGGAGGTCCGAATACTCGGCGATCGCGTCCGCGACCTGGACAACCGAGATTGAGAAGTAGATTGACGCTGGGAGGTCTGAATACTCGGCGATCGCGTCCACGAGCTGGACACCGAAGATTGAGAAGTCGATTATGCGCTGGTTCTTGGAGATCTGAATACTTGGCGATCGCGTCCGCGACCTGGACAACTGAGATTGAGAAGTCGATTGGCGCTGCTTCTTGGAGGTCTGAATACTCGGCGATCGCGTCCGTGCCCTGGACAACCGAGATTGAGAAGTTGAATGATGCTGCTTCTTGGAGATCTGAATACTCGACGATCGCGTTCGCGACCTGGACAACTGAGATTGAGAAGTCGATTGGCGCTGCTTCTTGGACGTCTGACTACTCGGCGATCGCGTCCGTGCCCTGGACAACTGAGATTGAGAAGTCGATTGGCGCTGCTTCTTGGAGGTTTGAATACTCGGCGATCGCGTCCGTGCCCTGGACAACTGAGATTGAGAAGTCGATTGGTGCTGCTTCTTGGAGATCTGAATACTCGGCGATCGCGTCCGCGACCTGGACAACCGAGATTGAGAAGTCGATTGGTGCTGCTTCTTGGAAGTCTGAATACTCGGCGATCGCGTCCGCGCCCTGGACAACTGAGATTGACAAGTCGATTGGCGCTGCTTCTTGGAGGTCTGAATGCTCGGCGATCGCGTCCGCGCCCTGGACAACTGAGATTGAGAAGTCGATTGACGCTGGGAGGTCTGAATACTCGGTGATCGGATCCGCGACCTTGACAACCGAGATTGAGAAGTCGATTGACGCTGGTTCTTGGAGATCTGAATACTCGGCGATCGCGTCCGCGACCTTGACAACCGAGATTGAGAAGTCGATTGACGCTGGTTCTTGGAGGTCTGAATACTCGGCGATCGCGTCCGCGACCTGGACTTGGAGGTCTGAATACTCGGCGATCGCGTCCGCGACCTTGACAACCGAGATTGAGAAGTCGATTGACGCTGGTTCTTGGAGGTCTGAATACTCGGCGATCGCGTCCGTGCCCTGGACAACCGAGATTGAGAAGTCGATTGACGCTGGGAGGTCTGAATAATCGGTGATCGCGTCCGCGACCTGGAGGTAGACGATCTCTTTATAATTGGTGACTTGTACGGCGAAGTAGGTGTTTCCACATAATTATTCGGTGGCAGCGGGACTTCTAGACTTTCTGAAACTATTCAAGAAACCTAACTTTGCCTAATGAAGAAAATGATGCATATTTCCACATGCAAATTTATTAGATTTTTCGCTAAGATTTATTCCAACCAGCCAAATGATAATTTCAGCAGGCATTTTTGAGTAGATTTTCTCAATTTTTTATTTTTTATAATGCTTTTATTTCCAGTTCCATAAAACATTTACAAACATAACATACAAAATATAAATAGCACAATATTCGTCGCATGAGAACTGTAATGTTCTATCTACCAAAAAGTCTTATCCAAGAAAATTGCCTTTGAAGTTTTGGACGCCTAGGTTTTTGGCCAATTTTAGGACTAGAGCTATACAAATGACACCGGGGCCACATTTTGAACATAGACTTCATAGATTTGACAATGTTTTCCTGTAAAAGTGTCTATAATTTTTATTAAAAGCATTTTAATTTTGGACATGGAACAAATAAGTAAAAAAAACTTGAAAAATGGTTAGATAAAACTGTTCTATTTACAATTTCAACCAATGAATGCCAATAAAAATGTCACGTGACACGGACATAGAACACGCTGGTTCTTAATTGAGCTTAATCATGTTAGAAACCAAAATTATCAACTGTACATGAATCGTTGCATCCCTAGTTAATACTTTCAAAACTTGTTGAAAACTTACTGCATTTTTTTGAAGATGACTTCTCGGATGCACCCTCTTCACTTGAGACAGAAGTTGACACTTCCTCGCCTGGCTGGTCATCGAAGTCTGCAGACATAACAAAATCAAAGCAAGAATCAGATTTGTTGCAACTACAAACCATGCAGTATATTTCTGGTTCAATCGATTTAAATTGTTTGAACAATGTGTAATGACATATAATAACACGCACAGTATATGCAGCCTTGTCAAAAGTAGGTGGCAGGCAGCCAAAATCTCCACCTACTTTTATAAGCGAGACTACCATTAAAACTACTTAGAACTCTAAAATTACTCTCGATTAATCACCCTATAATCGATTATTTAGCATACTACAATGTTGTGTCTAATACCAACACCAACTAGTGCCATTCGAAAGTTTTCACTATAAACAAATGTGACCCGGTTGTCAGGCGTGTGTGAAACCTCAATTTCGAACCCTGATGCATGCTGTGAACGTGTAGATGGTATTTCGAAGTATTTTACAAGATTATATCCGTGAACAAATCTGCGTCGATGTTGTAGACATGGACACCTGTCCACTGACGCATTCAATCGATTATTTAAAAGATCGCTCGATTAATCGATAATCGGTGTCCAACGACCGATTGCTCGAGTTTACGATTAATTGCACAACCAAACATTACAACCATCAAGTAAATGCTCATTTACTATCAGCTTGTGCAAATATTTTACAATATTGACAATTAGTTATACAACAGTCATATACAAAAAACATACAATAATATACAGGAAATAAGACTCAAGCTCACTTTGTAATATGACACAGTGGTTAGGAAGATAATTTTACCGAATGGGCCATTTTAGTATAATTTATTCATATGCTAAAATTTGAATGTGCCATTCCATATTAAATGCTTAGGTTTTTGTAAAATTCTATGGACCATTTTTGAAAACAATGAGACTGGCCCATGGGCCATGCCCTTCCCAATCCCTGTATAATAATATGTTGTCACTGTCAGCTTAAAAATCTATGAACAAATAACATAGTACAAACTGATCTTACGAAGAACAAAGTTTGGGTACGGTTTCCTCTTTCTTTCACGTCTGTCTCCCTGAGAGTCCTCCTCCTCCGTTTCGACGGAAGTGGTGGCGTCATAGTTGTCGCATTCTATCTTCTGGTCTGAATAACAGGATAAACTTGTACTTTAATTTTAGATGTCAACATACAATTGCATGTATGCTAGTACAGGTGTTACATACAAATTGTTATATGATTTATAGATAAACAAGTTCTGATTGGCTGGGTAGCCAAATGCAAGTGAAGGATAAACATGAATAGCGCATGGATTTGGAGGTGTCTATAATAAATATCTCATATATTTGGCCACCCCAAAGCTTGTCATACACAGTGCATCGCCAAGCCGACGTGATTATATTGTAAAATAGACCTTAAGACATAACACAAACATGATTTTATTTGAAGTCGGTAAAGATTGGCTAACGCCAGTGGGGCTGGTTAGCTCAGTGGTAGAGCGCATGACTTGAGATCAAAGGGTCCCAGGTTCGAGCCTCAGCCGGGGCGACTAGGTTGTGTCCTTGAGAAAGACACTTTCACACTTGATCATAACCTATACCCATAGGGCGGACTCTGGTAGCTGTGAACCCATATCGGTTCATACGGGCGACTCGACCCTGTAGAAGATTAGCCACAGGCTAAACAGGTTATCGAGTATAAATAAAGACAATAGTAATAATAAAAAAACTTGTCCAATCATTTTACTTGCACGTGTATTGAGCAGAGTTCATTCTCAAAATGTTTTATAACCTTAATTATATAACAAAACAATTACTGACTTGGTAGCATTGTATATGGTGTGATACGCCCCACTTCGTCCAATCATTTTACTAGCTCTGTATATTGAGCACAGAGTTCATTCTCTAAATGTTTTATAACAAAACAACTATTGACTTGGTAGAATTATGGTAGCATTGAATCTAGTGTGATATGGACCTGAGAAGGGCAATATTTCCCTCCTCAGGTCCATATCACACCATATTCAATGCTACCATAATTCTACCAAGTCAATAATTGTATAATGTCTCCCGATACACACTCCATATATAAAGTCAAAATGTTGCACTCCCCAATACCTTCACATGCATGTAATAGATGAAGTCAATACATTTCTGGTTACATATCTGGTTACTGGACTAGAATCCTTAAAACAAAATCCATATCCGATAGTGATGGACCGATGACCAGTTAAATTGTTGTTTCTCAAATTATGATCTATGAAATGACACATGTGTGAGTGTGACTAATACCTGATTTAAATTTCTCTTTTATCAAAGGGAATGAAAGCCATTTTGTTTTCCCTCCATCCTGTGGACATCTCCCATCCTTCATGGCCTTGTTCGCATCCAACTTCTTGGGCCAGTGGACTTGTCCACTGACTATCCAGTTTGCCTGGATAACCTCCTCCTCCTCTCGCAAGACTTCACGCCAAACAGCTCGGACCCAGGACATACTATACATAGAGGATATATAGCAGGAGTGTCCATGTATTATCAAAATTATTTACACAAGTCCGTCAAAATGATACAATGCGAGGCTTCGGACGAGTGTAATGAATTTCAATAATATATAGACACGAATGCAATATTCTATTATTACATAACACTAAAATCGAGTAGAATAACGAGTTTTGTTCTGTTTTTTACAGTAGAAACGGAAGCGAAACAGCCATGACATGATGTCACGTCAATGTGGACCGTACCGTTGATGCGCGTGGGGCACACGCTTTGTTATTCCACTACTGAAAATATCGAAAGGGTATTATTACACTCCCAGAGCCCATGTTATGTAATAAATGTACATATATACATAAATGTGACAATGAACAAAATAATAAAATAATTGCCCAAAATTAAACATGGTGTAGTATTATGAACACACATATAAGTAGTTATTAAATACGACTGTTTTTAATATGTTTTGTGTTTGTCAGACTGTCCAGCCATTTCGGTCCTATAAAATATATATAGGAATATAGAATTTTTCATTAAAATATATAGAAATATTACATTAAAACTACAGCAATTTATAGAATTATATCCTTTGATGTCGATAATTTAGGCATAAAGATTGGATGAACAGTTCTGTATTAATTACGGATGCAATGGCAATTAAGTAACCACTATTTTGAATAACAGGACATTACTATAGTGATGAGTAAATGATCAATCACAAGTTATATTAATGTGAAAATGAAAAGTAAACTGACTGTAAGGTGGAGGGGGGCGGGGGGGGGGGGTCTTAGGGGTTCTCCCCAAAGACAATGTTGAAATCTAAATTTGCCTATTAAAAGTGAATGCAAAACATGCATTCAGATAATTGATAATTGTGGAGCGAACAGGTGTGTTTGACCAAAAAGAAAAAAAAAGAAAATCAAATTTGTTGAGTATGGAAATTTAGGGAGTCAGTTGGCAAAGAAGGAACAAATAATTTTAATTATGGCCCAGTTACTAGTAGAGCTGGGACGAGTACTCGAGTACCCGGGTCCCGGGTATATAGGGTAACGCTCCTACCCGGGTACAAAATCGTTACCCGATACCCGCGGGTAATTTGCACATAACATTAAGTTCTTTAAACATTCATTTATATGGGTTTTATAAGCGAACTTTTATCTGCCAGGCTGCATATCATTGATCACGATCGTTCCGTGGTCACAGGAGTCTCGCCTCTTCACGCTATTCCTACATGGAAGTCCTACATGTTGCTTTTCCAGAAAAAAAAAACTGGGTGGTGGTAGGGAGGACGGTGTTCCAGAAACTATAATTATGTTTGCATGGGTGTTCAATAATGTCACTTCTGTTCTGGGTTAGGCTGGGGAGGGGGGGGGGGGGGCGATAGACGGCTAAAATAATTTAGCCCCCCCCCCCCCCCCCCCCCCACCACCCCCAGTTGTTTTCTGGAGGAAAGCCAAACATACATCGTAGCGATTTAACACGGTGATTGACAAGCCCGGAACCAGCTACTAAAAAATGAATGCAGAACGATGTGCCTCTTGCACACGTGTTAAATAATAAGCCGGGTACCAGCATTATTGATCGATCCAATACACAACTCCGCTATTAACAGATGGCATTTTTTTCTTGAATTAAAGAAAAGTATTGCCAAACTTGGTTTTTGTTTGTGTTACTGGCCATAATGATGTCCGGAGGTCATGGGACAAAGGAAACACAACTCTAATGTGGAAGTAGTATGTATTTTATTCCAATGGAAATAAGTGACACCGGGTACTCGGGTACTCGCGGGTAATAGGGTCCAAAATTACTACCCGTCCCAGCTCTAGTTACTAGTGTACATTCATATACATACACATGTTCACTTTTCCATGCCATGCAATATAGGGAGCAGCACACATCCCCGCTGATATGGGAGACAGACAGCTTTCCGCGTAACTTCTTCGGCCTCTACAAGCCTTCGACGTTTATTGATTCTCTAAGTGTCTTTGAGATACACAATATTCAATAGTTTTGAATCACACGGTTCTGTAAAGAAAGAATCTGTGTATCTTTGTCGGAAAATGTCACATAACAAGCGTCCACCATCTCTTTTTTCTAGCACAAAAGCAAAGTCTTCATTTTGAAGTAGTAGCCATCCATTTCGTTGGTTTGCTGACACCAATGAGAGGTTAGTGTACACTTTTTTTTTACACCGTTTGACACCGGCTTGCTCCAATTCACTTAGTCTTTTCACCACTTGTCCAATTGGATTTTTGGCAGTTCGTACAAGTCATTTAATTACTTGGAGGTGGTTCTCAAATGGAAATGCAGAAATCTTGTTTAACGAGCACTGTAAATACCTAGAGTCGTCTGTCAAATGCTTTAAGTTGTGGATGTTATATACAACAAAACTGTATGTGTAAATTTCTCCAAACTTGCTAACAAAGTAGTGTAAAAGTTGCTGAGCATAGTCCAGGTAAGCTTCTCGTTTTGAATTACAGCTGTCTAACAAGATGGAAATGGCAACGGTGAGACATAAGAAATGTTTGTACGTATCTCTATGAAGTACTTTTCGAAGGACGATCGGCCCAGTATACAACATAAACTGTCTAAATTCAGTTGCCTTCCACCTATCCAGTTCACTAAGTGGTCTTGGCTGTCGAGCAAATTCTGAAGGTAATTTCCCAACAAAAGCAACAAGTGTGCTTGATATGTCATTAAGTTGGCGTTGTGATAAGCGACACTGACTTGGACCTTGTTTTAGGAAATGCAACAGTCGTTTTACAGTGCCAAGACACATCAGGTGCATATAGTCCAAACACACTTCTTTAACACATTTTATAGCTGAATTTTGTAATGGAGAAACACCAACCTGATGATCAGTATACGCTCTATTTGAAAATAATTCATCTGTCCGCAACTGAGAATCTCCCAAAAGAACAACTGTATTAGATTTATAGTCACCTCGAATAGTACACCTTTCACATGCATAGTAACCTGTGTGTCACTTGATACATTTAAGAAACGCTCTAGCAGGAGCATCACATATAAAAGCTTTGATCTTTACACTCAATGTTTTTTGTTCAAAGACTATGCCAATCTGTCTAATTTCCTCATACTCTGTCAAGAACTCTTGAAGAAAGTCTGTTACAGAATTTGGTTTGTGATCTCCGTAGAAAAGGGCAACCAGGAATGGATTATAATCATCAAAACAACAGAGTATGGGCCAAAACTGAGTCCCAGAAGATTTAAAAACTGGTACACCGTCAATATTTACCAATAACTCAATACGATTAAGTTTCTGAATATACTCTTCACTTGCAGATGACAACTCTTTAGTTATAGATGTTTTCAATCCTAAGTAAGCATATGTTCCTCCACATTTTTCCTCAGTTGGAACAACTCTTGGTGTCTGCAGCAGAGTTCTGGAATCTTTTGGCAGGTCAAGTCCCTGTCTTCTCAAAATATCCAGCAATGAATCTACACCAGGTCGACGACACTGATTCTCTGTTATCCACGAAGCGAATTCTTCTCTGACTGATGGTTGTTCTTCTACCAAATCCTGTTCGATGGAAACATCTGAATCCGATGAAAGAACACCCTCTTCAAATCCAAAGTCAGATTCACTTTCATTATCTGTTAATGCAGGACTAGATTCATCAGAGTTACTGGCTTCACTTGCAACTGTCAATGGTTCAGTATCTTCATCATTATCACTGCTACTTTCTTGCGAGTAAGCTGTTGCGTCGGCTCTCAACTTTCTCCAGCGCCTCAGATAAGACATTCCATTGTCTATAATTACAAAATGATCATGGATGCACATAGAAATCTATCTAACCATGCAATTGTTAATATAATATTAACTAGAAAAGCTCGGTTGAGGACAACCGCATATGTATCCCCGGCAACCCCCAACAGTAATCCAAAAGTCTTCATAACAGTTTTGGTATTACTGTAATGATCGACCTCTATGAACTTGTATCCATAAACTAACAGTGATGACAATAATTTTCTACTAATAGTAATGACCTTGATGCAACGCAAGTGAAACACAAATTTGTTCGACCTACATGTATAGTCCTACCAAACCCAAATATGAAGTTTCATTAAAATCGGTCAATAAACGAAGTCCCTACAGTGCTTACAAATATTTTCTATAAATAGTAACAGTGACCTTGACCTTGAGGTGACGTATGTAAAACGCGAACTCGTTCGAACTATAGTCATGTCTAACCAAATATGAAGAACACTGGTAGATCTAGACTAGAATGCCATGTCTATATATCTCTGTATATAGACTGGAATCGGTCCTATTCACTAGTGTATCGGTTTTCATTTCATGCTGTTTACATCCGTTCGAAGTATTCCCAAGTGTCACCGAGGTAAGTCGACCAATGAAAATGGATAGCTCATAAACCGGAAGCACGAGGTATTTATTTCGACAAATCACGCTTACCAGATTACATCATATCGGTAAAAATAGTATCGACGTAATCAAATTATTTGTTACGGAAAATTTCCAAGATGGCGGGCGTCATGTTGATTTGGAGATATAGGTCAACGGTTTTAAGACTGTTTAGAATAGCAACAAGTTGTTTCTTTTACTAGGTAGGTCACATATTTGAACTATTTATTGGTAAATAATGTGTTTATTAATGGTCATCGCAGTTTCAAAGTGATTGGACTTAATTGTATTTAAATCACAAAATCCAGATTGCGTTTTTCGCAATCTGACCGATACATAGCCCTATGGGGTCGATCTATGGCTGTAATGGTAGTGAAAGCCAAATTTCTATGTCTATGATAGATCTTGATCAGATGGCTCTAGAAGCCAACTGAACAAGATCCACCCGCTAACAAAGGTGAATAAAACCATGGTAAAGACTTCAGGGTCAGAGCAAATACTTATAACATTGTCATTTAAGATGGTAGCTGGTCATCTCGTACCCATTCCATGTCGTACCCGGTTTGGTCATTTCGTACCCACCTTTTGGTCATCTCGTACCCATACCCTACCATCTCGTACCCATAGTAATTTTTATATTTTTTTTCTTTAATTTAATTTTATTCCAGGAACTGTTCTATTATGTATTAATGTCCTATTAAGTCTTACTTAAGTATGCATACAATCAAGTGGTAAGAAAGAACTAGTATATTCGATGATTGGATGGAATGTGCAGTGGGATTAACCCAGTTTGGTCAGGATGTTGTCATAATGATTTCCTGTCCCCCGGATATGATCAAGACAAACAAACAAACAGTTAATTAGCTGTTTCAAGTTCCAATACACGTACTATCTGTATGGGTTATGATAAATAATAAAGAATTTAATTAGGGAAATACCATGTTTTATTGACTCTTTTATGAAATCATTTCCATGCAAATAGATGATTTAATACTAGAAATGTAAACACATAATGTAATACTAGCTTAAACCTAACAGACCGGGGAAAGAAAATTGTCGTCGCTTGTCATCATTTGTATCGTATTTGTTACTGAAAACCATGTTTTGGCATCACACGAGAATCGTCTTTGATGAAGAAGATTTACAAGAGCTGTCAAAATATGTCTTTGTTATGAAATATTGATAAAAAAACCCATCAAACAACACATTTTAATTAGTAGTATATAGGGAGTTAAAATGATACCACCAACCTTACACACCACCCCTACGCTCCATCTACAGTCCCACATCCCTCGAATTTGTGTATAAACTGAATAGACAAAAAGTGCGGACCACCTATAGAATACAGAGCCAAGTTAGACAACTGTGTACTTCTAAAACGGGTCGTCCTTGTCAGAGTTGTCTCTCTTATACCATACATTTCCACCAACAAAAGTTAGGTTTATATACGAGAAATAAACACATATATATATTGCTGGGACGCCAGCAATACTCTCAGCGCTGAGACAGGTTTCGCCACATAAATTCACTCTGGCTGCTCCACGCATTCTAGCGGATGGAGGTAATGAGGAGGAGGGGTCCGCGGTAACAGTTCAATGATGGGTTGGAGGAGATGTGAGCGTAACACACCTCGCTAAGCCTAAAAAAGAGAAGAAAAGAGATTTAAAGCGAGTGCTTAGCGAGGTGGACCCAGAAGGATTTTGCTGGCGCGAGTTCGAGCCTCGGCGGGACCTAAAACTTTTTTTTATTTTTTTTGGCTTAGGGCGTTATTACTGATAATTTAAATTGTTTACTGATTTAAATTGTTTACTGCACCAATATAATTAATTATTTTTGTTAAAATTAATTATAAAATTTCCGGGATGGTGGTGCTGTAACATTTCCTCCGACTTTATCTCCAAGTTTTACCCTCAATTTATCCCAATCAGTACTCTCAATCTTGGGCATGGTGGCGCGCGCTTTGATTTTAATATAATTTTTTCATTCTTCATATCTCCTCATTTCTTACACAACGGATTCAAACTCTAAATTTGATATTTCATTATCGGCCCACGCTTTGGACACTATAACGTCGATGCTATTTTTCTTAGACCTAGCGAGAACGGATATTCTATCATGTTTTCTACATTTTTCTCAAGTTTTCGACCAGCCACCCTAATTAACATACAAAGTATTCCAGATATAACTGTAATTCCACTCAAAACCCCAGCAATTGGAACTGTTACAATTGTAGATAGCGTTGCGGCAGTCCCCGCACCACTCATTACAGATAAACTTGCCAGAACCGTACTAGATGCCTCTGCTAAATTTGCAACGCGCTTATATTTTTTAGCGATTCTTTTTCTATTTTTACATTCACTAACTAAACTATCCTGCATAACGACGATATTATCCAACCTAAAATCTAAACATCTTTCGCGAATTGGATACAGTGTTGATGGATTGGTATTGACAATTGGATACAGTGTTGATGGATTGGTATTGACAATTGGAAGCGGTGATTCGTTCATGATTACAAATCAAGTTCAATTAACAATGTTACAATGGTGGAAGAACTTGCTGGGTCAGCGATTTTCGTAACAAAGTTAATAACACTACCTTCTGAAAGTCTAATTGGATTGTCACCGGCGAAGAAAACCACCGATGAAATATCTCCAGCGAGTTTATTGACTCCAACCCTCGTTCTTCCCCATCCACTACAAGATTTATCACGACCGCGTCCACAGATTTACCATTAGCATTAACTGAGCAGACAGCCATTCGGAGAAGTGTAGCTGGCATGGCGTATCCCCCATATTTATTGCTCGCTTTGGCACCGAATGAATATTCATAGAGACCCTCATTCAAGGGGCCCCGCTTCTCAGCCCAAACTGTGATGACACGTTTTTGCGTTTTCATTGTTTTCAACAGTCCGGCAAGCCCCCCGATAGAGGTATGGGCCTCAGCACGAATCTTTTCAGAGGTATCCTCAAGTGCTTTGTTCGCGGCTCTACGAACACGTTTCAGTTTTTCTGACACTTCGGTTATTTTTCCATCTAGTTCAGTAAGTGCTGCAGAGTCCTCTGAACGCAACACCCCATATGCCTCCGTAAGGGCCGACTGGTGGTCTTCTCGGACTTTCTCAATACCCGTTCGGACTCCCTCAACCCCCAACCGGGCCTCTTCCCGAAATTCTGTTATTTTTTCACCTAGTTCAGTAAGTGCTGCTTCTCTGTTGGGAGAGTCCTCTGAGCGCAACACCCTATAAGCCTCCGTAAGGGCCGCCTGGTGGTCTTCTCGGGCTTTCTCAATACCCGTTCGGTCCTCTTTTCGAAATTTTGTTATTTTTTCGCCTAGTTCAGTAAGTGCTGCTTCTATGTTGAGAGAGTCCTCTAAGCGCAACACCCCATACGCCTCCGTAAGGGCCGCCTGGTGGTCTTCTCGGGCTTTCTCAATACCCGTTCGGGCCTCTTTTCGAAATTTGGTTATTTTTCCTCCTAGTTCAATAAGTGCTGTTTCTCTGTTCAGAGAGTCCTCTGAGAGCAACACCCTATAAGCCTCATGGTCTTTCTCAATACCCGTTCGGACTCCCTCAATTTTCGCCCGGGCCTCTTCCCCAACTTGTGTGCAGTCGCCGTCAGCACCTCTACTCTAAGATGTGCTATACTCCTGTGAATCCCGTTTGTGGCCTCCGATATAGTTTTATTGATCAGGGCCTTGGTTTTTCCGGTAGTTAAAAAGTCGCTCTCTGTCGGGACGAATCCCCCTTCTGCCGGTTCCAAATTCTTTGAATCTGTCACCCAATCCCGATTGGAATTGGAAGAACTACCTGGTCCGTATATACTCATAATTAATTTTAAAATTATCTTTAAATTAATTATAATATTGGGGCACCTATACTCAATTGGAAATTTCTAGGACGACCGAAATCGGGTAATAGTTCTTTAACTCTCTCGCTTGATCATCAAGAATAGAGACCGTAAATTCGTGGATATGTCCCGATTCTAAAACTTTCATCTCGGGGCATGGGAAGTCTAAGGTCACAGTCTCCCCAAAGAAACAATCACTGGCTTGCACGGTTTTCAGTAATGTGCTGGGAGATCCGTCTACCGTGTTGTACGATGTGTTCACCCGATCCAGGTGCACCCTGAGAGTTTTTGTGAAGGCTAAGTCCACCGGGTTATCACCGACGTACTCACCAGGGGCAAACAATCCTTTATTTGCGGCTTATGTCTCTCTAAAACCGAATCGAATACCCAACGCCGGGGAGATCCTTACCCGGCTGTCTGGGCCGATGGTCATTGTTGCGAGCCCGGTAGCCTTGGTTGATTATACCGTCAAGCTCTGAGGTGACAAAATCTTTGACCTGTCTAAAACTCCACAGTCTGGGAGGCAGCTTTACACCTACTGAGCGTCCATCCTTCACATACCCAAACCCTTCACTCTTCCCCACATTCTCCCACCCAACCGTGATGGTGATTGATCTGAGGCCTACCCTGCGTTTTCCGCAGCAGTTGTCGATTGACTTCTTAAGTTCACAACTCTCTTTTTGAACATTAGTGATCAATGGATACAAAGGCATTTAGCTTTAATTATAATGCGAAGTACGCGGTCGGAGGTAAATACACGCAAAAAGCCGTTGTTAACCCCCTTGTACACCCAACTATAACAGTTAGATCGGACAGTGCCTTTGCCACCAATTTCCCTAACATGTTTGAACAATATAGGCTGCCCAAGATTACTACCATAGAGGTAGTGAACGGGTGGAAAGCAACACCGATGCAGTTTTGGCAGAATCAGCTAAATTTCGCCGTATGGTGTGCAACAACCGGATGTGGAGTTTCACATCAAGACCATCTGACATCCAAGAATGTCATGCTCCGAAGTGTCTACAACTTTAATGTGTACTACACCATTATAAGACTTTTAAAGGAACTAGGTACTCCACTACCTCAAGACGGCGGGTGGAATCCCATTTCCAACACATACGACTATAGGGCGTTCGAAAGACTGTGTAACGAATTTAACGTTTCAAAAGATTCGGATTGGAGACAGAAAACATTTCCTAACAGCACTGGACTCGGGGACGTTCTCATTCGGGGCCAGTCCGGGAATTGGACGCAGACTGATTTTAGACACGATCATTCCGGCGACCACATTGTCAGTCGGAACGCAGGGAATTTTGACCCTGCAACGATGACCTTCGGGCCGGAAGTGTCTGGAGGTCGGCAATGCGGCGTCTCATCCTGCAATTGGTTACCTCCGAAACGAGCTCACGTCGATTACATACAGCAGGCTGCTGCGGTCCAGGACGCTTGGGGCACATTTATGTTAGATAAAGGTCTGGGGTTTACGCAGGGTGGGGTTACCCGCCTCAACGACTCCATTCGCACATACGTCTGGGTCGTCCTCGGCGCACAAGCGCAAGCGCGCAGTTCTATAATAGGAGACGGGAAGGCGTTCTTGGCAAATGTCGAGGACTCCATCTCATCTCCGGTAGACCTCCCGGATGCGATCAGGCGGTATCAAGACGTTTTGCAGAATGCCAGCACCCCAGTAGACTATGTATTTGGAATAGGTCTTTATATGGCGCCGAGCAATATGATACTACGAGACGACCGGGTTGACGGTTACAATAATCAGATCGTAATCGCCACAGCCAAACAAAAGATCGACCATAACGGTAACGTGAACACGGATATCATCAAGCACACCCCCAAGACGGTCGGGTTCATCCAATCTCGATTGGGTGTTTAGGTAGTAAGTGGAACCGACTTCATAAAACCGCAACCACCCACCCCAGTACCCCCAATTCTTCCAATCGCGATTGGAGAAATTGGAACAGGAGCGGGAACTACATCCCAAGAGGAGGAGAAATTAGGGCTCGTCGTCGCCCTCGTGGTGATTTACTACTCGCGCATTGGTTTTGGGAACTTCCAATCTCTATTGGTGGCGGAGAATAGTAGCAGACCGGCGATCGCCACGATTAAAGCCCAAGTGTTTTTGGCGAGCCATCCGGCCGTTTTTGATAATATAGATAACAAGTAGGAGACTACACCCCCGATCAGCCCAGGCAGCGCGGCAGCCGCCTTTCCGGTTAATTTAGCCAGGAGACTGGCGAGGGCTTTTAGATGCTTTTCTTCCCACTCCTTGGCTCCGCCGAATGGCGCGGGTGCTGGCGCGGGTGCTGGGCGGGTGCTGGTGCGGGTGCAGCCGCCGCACCACCAGTGAAAACTAGAACTATGGTCGATATGGTCATGCCGATAGAAGCGAGGATGCTTCATATCGTGACGCCCTGCTCTCTGAACAGAGTGCGAAGACGCTCACCGAGTGTCGTGTCCTCATGCAGGACCCTCGAGATTGTTTCGCGGATCCGACTTATTTGGGTGTGGAGAGCCTCAATGTTAGTCGATGCAGCCTCCGAGCGAGCTGCTCTTTCTTCCAGCAACGACTGCAGGCGTTCGGTGATTCGCTCGGTAGATTCTCTATCGCCACGGGCTTCCTCCAGTTTCCTTTCTTCTAGCGTGATATGTTCATCCAGCGCCGAGAGTTTGGCGATGTTATGGACCAATTCGCCCCGGACTGTTTGCATAACCTTATTGAGTCCCCGGAGTTCGCGAAGAGGTAACGGTCGGTCATCCATCGTGCTGAGTATTCCATCTATCTCGCTTTCGCTGATCTCCATCGTGCGAATAGCGTCGGAGGCTACACGAGGGATCTCGCTGAGCTCGACCGTTTCTATCGCGGCGGCCGTATTCGCCATCGTTTCGTCGGTAGACTATAGGGCCTCTACAGCGCGGGCCGGCATAATTGTTTTACCACGCGCCCAATCTACGTATCCTAGTTCGTTCTTTGTGATTTCGCAACCGCCCCGGGTTCCAGCAATGGTGTTCAGCGATAGGGGTTTTCCGGTCCTCATGTTGACGAGCTCGATATTTGATGCTTTTAGTCGCAACCTACCACGCCGATCCAATTCGAACTTGGAGTAGTCGCGGCCGACAGAAGGGACCACACATTTTTCTGCCAAATTGTTGTAGTAGTCGTCTACAGCTGACTCGAGTAATTCTCGACTTAGACTAATGGTGTTGGTAGCGCCACCTATTTCCTCCAATCCCGATTGGATTGGAACTGGAGTCTCCATGAAGGGCGTTTCGTTATCATCATCCATGTCATCATCATCGAGGTCATCGTCTCTGCCGAATTCGTCACTATCAAAATCATCCATCTTTATAATTATATAATTATGTATTAAAGAAAAAACCATACGGGTTTAATAGAGTATTTAAATATGTCTTTGAGTCAATACGGTCGCAAACTCAATCCATACCGCAGACTGCGGGAGCCCCTCGGGGCGAAAGGCGTGAGACAGAGTGTCGTTATTACGAACAACCCATCGATGATCGACCAGAACCAGCAGCTGTTAGTCCGCTTCCCCAACCTCGGAGCTAGCGACGTCATTGTGCCGGGGACTGTTCGCCTCGCTTTCACTATTTCGCTGACGTCGACGGACGTGGACCGAACCGTCGTTCAGAACCTGGGTCGCGCCATCGTCAAGAAGACCATGAGAAAGATTTCTGGTAATGAAGTGATGTCGATCGATGACAGCGACGTCTACCATTGTTATCAGGACCAGTGGAAGACGGCGCAAGAGCGCGAAAACGCGGTCTATCAGGGTATTGACACCAGCAAAAATAAGAACGTAACTAAACTTAGAATCGGGGCTGGTAATAAGGCAGATAACAACTCGAGCGACAACGCGGTCGCGGGCGCTTACGGCAACCGCTTCTACATCCCGCTCGACTTTGAGTTGCTGGAGAGTCACATGCCCTACTATCAGAGTGCTTTGGCTGACCGCCTCGAATACGAACTAACGTTCAATGACTACGGCCGAGTTCTCATAGCCTCCGACATAGCATCGACGTATACGATCGACAATGTTTCGTTGGAGTACGACATGGTCACGATGCCCGAACTCGCGCGATTAATCAGATCCCAGTATGCCGGGCGCGTTGCCATACTTTACGACCGAGTTCTTCGTCACCGCAAGATGACGAAAGACAAAATCGACACATTGTGGAATATTAATGTCAACGTACCCGCCCGCTCGATGAAAGGTATACTGATGTTGTTCGACGATGCTCGGTTCGCGCTCGGGGCTCGAAAATCCGACAAATTCTATAACCCCAAAATCACGAAGGTAGAGGTGACGATCGAGGGAGTCCCCAATCAACTCTACAGCGCGGGCTTTCGTGCACACCAGCAGTGGGACGAAGTCAGAAAGCAGTTTACCAATTGGTGATGCCCACTCTGCCATAATATGTGGGCAGACAGGATGCGGAAAAACGGTTTTCATCCTGGACTTGCTCGAGGGCTCCTACCGCGATGCCTTTCGACACATTGTGATCCTGTGTCCCACTGTGCGGCACAACGAGACTTATCAGCGGCGCCCGTGGATATGAACCGACCCTGAGGTCTACGTCATTGACCCCGGCGACAGGCTTCACGATTGGCTGCGTGGTTTATACCAACTATTCCAGGGAGAGCCCACCCTATATGTGATTGACGACCAAAAATAAAGACATGTTCTCCGAGCTCGCATTTTCTGGCCGCCATGCGGGGCAAAGCGTATGGATCTCCACTCAAAAGTACAACGCCGTCCTCAAGGATCTGCGCGAGCAAACGAAATGGGTCGCCCTCTTTCACTGCAAGGACCGAGACTCATTCGATGACTGTCTTCGAGAGAACGACGTTATTCCAACGCGCGAGGAGCGACTGGAGGTTCGACAGATGCTTTCGGAAACTAAGCACGCCAAGCTGTTGTTAAAGACAGATCAACCCACATATTATGAAGTTATCAATTAAGTACTGAATATTTACTAATATCTACTAATATTTACTAATATCTACTAATATCTACTAATATCTACTAATATCTACTAAATATTATTGAATTATTACTGAATTACTGAATTATTTAATAAATAATCTACTAAATATTACTGAATTATTCGCAACTTCAATTCCTCCAATCGCGATTGGATTGATGCTGTTACTCATAATTAATTTTATAATTACAAACAGAATAGTACTAATTATTAAAAATAAAATAATGAACTGCGAAGAACTTCTCGATCAGCTAATGGAAGAAACAGTCGCTCCGACTACCGGCACGACTACCGACACGGTATCTTTCCTGAAAGAGCAATCGGGGATTGCAACGACTACCGACAAGGGTTTGAAAGATGGCCCGGCTGCTGATACGGTATCTTTCCTGAAAGAAAATGAAAACATGACGCGACGCGAGCGGCTAGCTGCGCTGGTTGCTGGAGGACAATCGGAGCAGTATTTCGATAGGCGTCTCTCAGTTTGTCAGGTGGATAAAATGTCAGATGTCGAGGTTGATAAAATGTATGCACGATACGAATCTAAATTGGGGACAGAGATGACGAAACTCTTGGGGCGGCGGCTATTCATTTGTACGCTACCGCTGTCAGTGCAATTCTCCCTATATCTGACATCGCGGGGTTGATTATTGATTTAGAGACTGATCCTTTTGTAGGACACACTCTTAGAACAGCCTGCTGCTCAATTTATCACAAGTTTGGAAGGTACTTAGCTCCGCTGACAACCGCGTTGACCACGTCTAAACACAGTCAATATGAACATATATGCCCACGAACTATAAGCTCTAATATTAATATTATAAATGATGACACAAGACGCACCTGCGAGAGTGACGGAACTGCCCTCAACACTGTTGAACCAGATTGCACTTTCAACTCCGATTGATCCTCCAACCTCAACACTGTTGAACCCGAGCACGTTGGGGGAACCCTCAACTCCCAATCGAGATTGGATGAACCCAATTGCACGACATAAAAACCCAAAAAGACAGGCAGCTGGGCGGGCAGCGACTGCCACCCGAAAAGCTAAACAAGATAAAATACTCGCCGAGCTTCGAGAGGCCAAACAGTCGTTATCTGTTCCGGCCGCTCCTGAGCTGGAGCCCCAATCACAATTGGGGTTGGGGGCAGAAACAGCAAAACACCCGAAGACAGCTGCGGTTCAATCTCCGCAGGAATCCCCGATTGCTGTAGCTCCTACCCCCTATTACATCAACATTGTTGAACCTGATTGGAAAATCATCCCGTGGGTTGCTGGTGGTGGTCTGGCAGTTGTGGGCACCCTAAGTGCGTGGAACTACCTTTCGAAACAACCCCCAACCGCACCTCCCAATTCGCGATTGGTGTTGGAGTCGGTTCCGAAGAAAGTTACGAAACCGATTGCGCCCCATTTAAACATTAATCGCGATCCCTATTATATGAAATAATTATAATTATCAACAATGGACAAGATGGTAAAATGATAGTGAATGCGCTTTATCACGCCGTGGTGATATCGGTTTTCAGTATCGGGTATGCTCGACTAGGAAAGATGGTTTTAGGAGGGCCCTCTCCCAAATTGGACTTTACCGTGAGAGACGTAGGGCTGGTGACCTTGGATGTAGCGGTTGCAGTTTGGACCCGAGATTATCTAATTAAAGCGGGAATTCTACCCGTTAATATATGGAAATAAAATGGCTAGTGCGATCGCAATGATGATAGGTGGCGCGGTGGTGAACGCATTTGCGTTCAGCGGTAGCAACTTTCTATTCTCGAAAATGAAAAGCTCGGACGCGGATGAGGAGCGCAAGCGTCACGATTTAGCTGTAGAACAACTCAATAGCGCAAAGGAAGAATGGTCGCAAAAACGAACCACCCGTCTGGACTGGATCAACGAAGATCTTCGTCGCGAGAATCACGCCGTGCAAACTTTCCGGAACGTTGACGACGCCATCCACGAGTACGCGCGGGCATATCCGCAGAAAAGTCTCGCGCCGCTGGATCCCGAGCCCCAGCTTTCAGATTTCTATGTACCGTCAGAGGGCCAAAAAGACCACGAGATCGCGTTCGTCGTCGTGGGAATGGTTGCAACGGGTCTCGTCAGCTACTACATTGGAAAAGCAATAAGCAAAAAGCAATAATTAATTTAAAAAAAATTTGTTTTAAATAATATATATATATATATATATATATATAGAACGATGTTAGTTGACGAGCTTTATTACGCTTTGATAGATGTAGGCTACACGGCCCTTAAACACCGTTTAGTTGGCCGTCTGGCCCAAGACGCTCTACAGACGTGGCGTGAGGATGAAAAAGCGGCCACCCTTTTCGCAAAGCGGATGTTAGATTCTTCCGAGTTCCCACTCCTGTTCCAATCCAATCGCGATTGGACTTCCAACAAAGGTTTAGTATCGCCGACGCAGTTACCGGACGATCTGGCGAGGGCATGTTGGAGATTGTCCGATCTATTAGAATACCTCGCATACGATGGACATGTGCAAACTTAATACCAAACTATCGGTTCGCCTAGCGCGCAAGTTAGCGAACACATACTACAGCCCCTGCGGCTACTGGAAGGGGCTCGCTGCCATTAAGAACCTGGCGGCGGCGACCAAGGTTTCAGAAAACGCAGCCAAGGAATGGCTCAAGAAGCAGGCCATCTGGCAGATCTATTTGCCCGCGCCTCACAATATTCCGCGCCCGAAATTCGACGTGCCGGTGCCGAACGAAGTCCACCAAGCAGACCTCCTACTTTTTCCTCACGATCGCGTCGGTCGCAAGACGTACAAGTACGCACTGACAATCGTTGACATAGCGAGTCGGTATAAGGGGGCTGAGCCGTTGGCCACTAAATAGTCTAAGGAGGTGGCCGAGGCTCTTTCGCGAATATATAAAAGGAGTTCTCTCAAGTGGCCGAATCTTCTCCAGGTCGATCCCGGCCGCGAGTTCATGGGCGCGGTATCTCATCTATTGTCTAAACTCAAAGTTTCTGTCAGAAGCGGCCGCGTCAACATCCACCAGGACCAGGGGATCGTGGAGCGGTTCAATCGAACCCTGGCTGAGAGGCTGTTCGGGCACCAATATGCCAAAGAGCTTGTAGACCCTCATTCGCGATCGACCGAGTGGGTGACACGGCTGCCCGCTGTGGTCTCGGCACTGAATGGTGAGGTGACCAGATTGATCGGTATGAAGCCTGTAGATGCTATCAAGGCGAAAATGGTGTCGCACAAACCATCCGCCGTCTCGCGCGGGCGACCCGTTGGTCTAGCGGAGAAACGGCTTCCATCGGATGTTACCGTCCGGTATCTCTATCAACCGGGAGAGCTCGAAGGTGGCCGCCGCCGCGCGACTGATCCAGTGTGGTCTCTCAATGTATATCATCTGGATCGATCTATTACCAAACCCGATGAGCCCGTGCTCTACTATTTGGATGATGGTCCATCGCGCGGGTTTGTTCGCGAAGAACTTCTTGCGGTGCCTTCTGACACCCAGCTGCCTCCGGATTACCATTTTACATAGTAATTTCAATCTTGATTCGTTTTATTACATCAACGGTTCCGTGTGGATACCGTCGGGTAACACCCTCCTCTTATCGTAGTACGCGGATAGTCCCAACTTTTTCTGTGAGTAAGTCTTCATGACTCCACTGTTCATTCTAAAACCCCTGTTTTTTCCAATGTCCAGACCACCCTCCAACGCTTTCTTGTATCTATCCCAGTTCAGACTGTTTGTTCTCTTGGACATACCTTTGGCGGAATGTTTCATAACATCATCCGGTTTAATTTGTTTGTCTTCTTCTTCCCGACTTCCTTTTTCGGGAACTTTTTCGACAATATAGCACTTGCTAGACAAGGCAATCGCTCAGTGTCCGCGGAACTCCATCTTGAAGAGTCCTGGCTCGCGGTTGCTCCACTTATCCCAAGCTATCCAATCTCGTTTCTCTCTTTCGAAAGAGTCAATCATATCCGACTTTATTATAGAATCCAGGCTGTTGCTGGAAATTCCTATATACATACTGTCTGTATCCATCTGTATCAACTCGAAATTGCTTCGGTCAACGTATTTATCTAGAAAGTCGTAGTAGAACTCCAACATCCTCAACTTTGCCAACTGATAAACTGCTATCCCACAGTGAAACGGTCTAGTCATTACTACTCTCGGTTTCCTGCTAGATATCTCGTAAGCGTCTCCAATCTCCTCGATATCTTCGAAGAATGCGGATCTCAATGCTTTGTCAACGCAGCTCTCGTTGTTAGTATACGTTGTGTTTAGATGGCGCTCGGAACATTCGATCATCTTTCCGCAACAAGAGTTGCCCACCAACTTGAATATCTCGCCCACAACGGCATTGCTACTGTCGACATCTCCTGTTCTACGTGCTGCGGTTACTTCGTCTACGAACCATTCGAACGGCTTTCCTTCTTGGTAATCCAAAGTTCTGTACACAGCAGTTATCTCTAATCCGTGTCGCAGATACCACTTCAGTAGCGGCGCGTACAGAAACGTCTTCTCTGTAGACAGAGTTCCCACTAGTTTCTTACCGTCTCCCCTGTTCCTACCTGTATTCTCTAGGTGAACCAACATGTGCTCTGGAACCTCTTCTTCTTTAACAACCCTGTTTGTGAACAGCGGCGACATCTCCGAAAAGTGTTTTCGTAAATATTTCGGCACCTCGATATCCACCTCCGCAAATCCGAACCACTCGGACTTCAAAGTTCTTTGCGAGAATCTGTCCACAACCATCTGGTTTGTAGGTTCTCCAACGTGTCGGATGATCTCTTTACCGCAAGGCATCACTTTCTTCAGAGTCGACAGGTACAGTGCATTAGCGTCGTAACCGAGCACCACTCCGCATTTCTTATTTTTATTCGTGCGGATGTTAGATACTCCGGCTTCCGCGTATCTCGAAAACACTATAGACGGTCCTCCGACAAGAGTTCCCTGCAGCATATCGTAAGTTTCCTTTTCGGGTGCGTACAGTGGTGGACATTTTGCGTATGCGGCGGCGTTTTCCTTTGTTCTATAGCTTTTCACATCCTCCTTGATGGTTCCTCGCAACAAATATTACAGAGCCACACCGGGTAGCGTTACTGCGTCTTTAAGAATATCCACTACTCTGTCTTTGTAAAAGTTACACATTTTCCCGACCGCTTCCAAGAACGGTGCGACGTCCAGGTCGTTGTAGTATCGCAGCCAGTCCGCGAACGTTTTCATGTTTTTCTCTTTGTAGATCGTGTTGCACGCTTCTAGCTCACTCTCTGTAATAAGGTATCTGCCTCGCAGTTTGGAATACCAGTGTTCGATGGGTGGTAAACCATCATAGTCCAACTTTTCTTGGGAGTCGAACCACTCGTAGGGAAAGAAAGACTTGTGCATCGAGCAGTCGTATGCCTTGATCCACTTGTCGTAACTAGTTCCGGGTCCCATGTACAGAGCAATGTCTAGAAATCTGAATTCCGGAGTGAACAGAAATATCGTCGTGTTTGTCTTCTTACCTACCATAACTTTATCGGTTGTGTCAGCCAGTTTCCCAACGAGATGTTTCTTTATCAGGTTTATGTCGTATCTACTAGAGTTGAATCCTACCACGGGAACCTGTTCTATTCATCTCTTTATAGCTTTGACTTGTGTTTCCGGGAGTTTGTCCATATCAGTCGGCATGTACTTGCGGTGCACATCGATTTTGATCTTTTTACCTATGCTTTTCAACTCCCTTAAGAACTTTGATACCAAAACTTCAGGATCTCTCTCGCAAATGTGTGTTGTCGTTCCTGAGAGACTGTCGCCTACTGAAACACTTATCGGAACGTGGGCAACCTCGTACTCTAGATCTCGAGTTTTTACCTCCCCTCCGTTGACGTCTAGGTAAGCTTAAAAGTCGTACACTATTTGGTGCGGGTACCACACTGTCTCCGGGGCCGTCTGTTCTACTTGTGGATGATTTCGTGAATTCTAGTTGCACTCCCAAATAACCACGAGTGTGTATCCGGCTGAGATTATTGCCGCGTCCCTATCGATAGTTCTTTTTATACTTTTTACCCATGCGCCTTGTGTGGAGTGGACATCCGTGCCAGTGACAGCCGTGGAATTGGTACACGGTATTTGTCTCCCTGCAGTATCCGTCGACCGGAGCCCCTGCAACCCACCTTTCTCCTCCGTGTCCACACCTGGCGGTGTGTATGTGATTGCCTTCTAAAGATTTTATCCAGTCTATCGACATTTTGCTGGCGTGCGATCTTGGGTAGAAGGCTTTTTCAAACGCGGACATTGGTCTGTCTATCATCTTACATTTGCACACGACTACGGTCTCTCCCCTCCTGCATATTGCTGCGTGCCTCTTCATGTTGCTGGCGTTTGTGAATTTCTGTCTGCAGTCGTAGCAACAGTAGATTTTTGTTAGATTCTTTATGTTTGTCACGAGGAACGCGTGGTTTTTGAACAATCCTATCGTCATCTTCTTCTCTCCTACATCCTCGTAGTGTGCCGGTGTCTTTCTCAAATACCACACTCCTTCTTCCGTTGGTTCGTACACTTCTATTCCTACTCTGAAACATTCCTCCACTTTCTTCATGTCCTCAAAAGGAACCGGTCCTCTCGCGGTTTTCTTGTTTTTCGCGAAATACTCTTTAGCCATGCTTCGTGCCTTATCACAACACCTTTCCGCTCGAACATCTTCCAAATGAATAGCTAGACATCTGAAAAGAAACAAATCGGCGTTGTATTTATCTAACGCGTATATACCCTTCTTGTTCCTCAACCAATCCGGAAGAGGTCCTCCGGATGCTACTGTTGAGGCTAACCCTGTGTCTTGCTTCCTATCACCTAAAACTAGTTTTACGAATACGTCTACCCACCGGACAAACGTCCATTTCGTGTTTGGTCTATCTATCTTATCCAGGTTCATACGAGTTTCTTCTTGTCTCTTCACCCATGTACGTACCTCCTCGTAAGAACTCATCCATTTGCTACCTCCGAGGTTTTTGTAAAATATTATAGTTTTCGCTCTACCACGACTGGCTTTCTCTTCTATATGTGCTAGTTCGTAAGAAAAAGAGTATCTCAGATAGAAGTTGCTCGTCAGCATCGGAGCCAACTTGTCAACTATCCTTTCAGATATTGTCCCGTCTATACCCTTACGAAAAGAAAGCTCTATGTTTCTCCTACCTTTCTCCACCCGTTTCTTACTTTCGTCGTGGCTGCCTAATATCTTGTCACCTTCGTCGGCTATTGCGTTGTTTCACCAACTTTCTTTCCCCCCCCCGGTTCAACTTCGCCACCACTTTCTGTGGGGTCTTTTTCTGCGCGATAGCATTGGCACGCAGACTCATAATACTCTCTTCCACAAGTCTATGCCCAATTTTATCAGCATTGTCTATATTATTGAAGGCACCTCGCTTGTAGGCCCTTTTAAACCTAGTCGTGAAAGCTGTGTTTTTAGCCTCGTTCAAGAGTTTTGTCAACCCTGGAACTCTTAGGCGTTTACTGTATGTCAACCCTAGCGATGAGGCTTCTGCTCTGAGTTTTTCAACTTGTGGTAACATTTTCAAATCTTGTTTTAAGCCTTGGTTTAAACCGTGGTTGAACTCAATGTTTGAATAACTACTAGTTTTCGTTTCTTTAGCTTGAAATTTTATTAGTTTTTGTCAACCCAGGAACTCTTAGGCGTCTACTGTATGGTATGTTGAGAGCGTCCGCTTGTTTTCGCAGTTGATCTCTAGTTATATGAAGCTTTTCTACACCGTTAATCAGTTGAGGCGGAATAATTTTCTCATCCATAACTTTTCTCATTTTTCTTCGTCCAAAGAAATTTCTCGCAAGCATATTTTTATACTTCCTATATGTTGGCAAATATACTTTTTTTTAAATAATTAATAAATAATTATTTAAATATTTAATTATTATATTTTCTATATAATAATAGGGGTGTTCAGTTTTAAATAATTAATTAATATTTTCATACTTCCTATATGTTGGCAAATATACTTTTATTAAAATAATTAAATAATTAATTAATTATTTAAATATTTAATTATTATATTTTCTATATAATAATAGGGGTGTTGAGTTTTAAATAATTAATTAATATTGTCATACTTCCTATATGTTAGCAAATATAATAATTAAATAATTAATTAATTAATGAATCTGACCAAATGGAAATGTATGGTATAAGAGAGACTACTCTGACAAGGACGACCCGTTTTAGAAGTACACAGTTGTCTAACTTGGCTCTGTATTCTATAGGTGGTCTGCACTGTTTGTCTATTCAGTTTATACACAAATTTGAGGGGTGTGGGACTGTAGATGGATCTTAGGGGTGGTGTGTAGGTTGGTGGTATCATTATAACTCCCTATATACTACTTGATTCAACGTAGTCAGTGTTAATGACTGAGTTAATGACAATCTTAAACAATGAAGACCATAATCAGACTTTTCGCCGATATTTGAGGCACGTCGTAGCCGTGAATAAAACATACAATTCGAAATAGCACAAACAACATAGACTCTAATCAGACTGTAAGTCCTGTTACGCTCCATTAAGAAGTAATAAGCTTTAATATAGCTAATCCTATTACTTTGGGGCAGAGCTAAGTGACTCTGGTGCGGCATGGACCTGGCACCAGGTCAGGATATTCTAATTTCAGGACTGAATATATAGTTATGTAAATATTGAGTTCAGATTTCGGGAATTTCCCTCATTGTAGACAGGTTGAATACGGGAAAATCCATCCCGTTGAACCGGCCTTAAATGACCTTAGCTATTGATAGGCCGTTAAACACTGATAATCAATCAATCACTCTAATCAGACTGTGTTTGCCGATATATCTTCTCATACGAGACACGCCGTGTAATATTGTACCTTCGTAATTTCACAAAGTTTACCAAATATATATGTGTGTGCTCTGAAATGTGAGTACTAACTCACATGGCGGATTTCGTTCAATGTTTTTTATTATACGATATAAACACTGGGTATAATATTAACGATAGGCCCTGATATAGACCTGCTAGCTTGTTCCAAAATAACGTTTTTCAATCGGACATTTTTCAGTCATTTATGGACAAGCCCGGGTTCCTATTCTTCCTTCGTAGATGACCATTGTAAAATTTACAATGGTCGATTATGAGCCGAATACGGCATGTACTGTCTGATTTTCGCCATGGAAAGTATGTTTGTATGATAAATAACAAATATCTGTTAAAATAAAGTCGTTATCGGTCGATTAATCGTGTTTATTTCCTTTTTATATATTTTCTGAAGCGATTGCAAACTTTTCCGTTCAAATTGTTGACAGTCGCGAGTCACGTGTAATTCTCCGTAAATTCTCCGATTATTTTCCGTAAGCCGATTTCAGTTACTGTTATTGAAACACCGTGTTTCAGTATGTTATACGCTCTCCGATTTTGGAGGATAATAATTCATTATTAATTCAGGCGATTGGTCGAATGTTTTCGGCAGTAGTCGACAGTAGTCGGACGTCGTCCGTAACACATGCGAATTTTTGATGTTAAGTTTATCGAGTTTTTGTTAAATAAAAGTGTAAAACACGATAAATAACCCATATTTTAGCTGAATAAGTATGTAGAAATACTTTATTAATCTGCCAGGTATCAATTCTTCCGAAAATATTACTTTACTGTCTATTTTTGGTTTCGACGAAGAAATGATGCGGATCGGGTTCGTCTCAGAAAGGTTAAATGTCAGAATAGCAAAAAAAATTCTAAAACGAACTAGTTAGTCTAGCCCGGATATAGCAAAATCCTTAAACTTTGTGCAAAGTGTAGACCACGCGACACGAGAAAATGGCACTTATTGATTCCCCCGGATCCTGAACATGCGAATCCGCTGCCGATGTCTCTCAGAAAGTTTGGACTGGGTACGATATGACACCTTACATATAACCTGCACATCAACTTTTGGCAATTCCTTACCCAAAACCAATCGATGTACTATTTCATTATATGAAAATAACATTAAAATCAAATTTCAAGTCTAAATATGCATAAAAAGTAATATATTTTACCCCACCTTATATATATGTTTTGGACTGGGTACGAGATGACTTAATTTGTCGTACCTATGACCAAACCGGGTACGACATGGACTGGGTATGACATGGACTGGGTACGAGATGACCCGGAACCCGTTGATATGCCAGGCGCGAAAACACATGACAGCTGTGACTGCAAAGGTAAAACACAACTCACGCTAGATTCACTGCGAAATATCACTAATGATACTATCAGGCAGAAACGCCGAACAGATGTAATTAAATGTGTTACATGTATAATGTTTGTACTTACACTGTGGGCGACTAAATCGGGAGAATTTAAAACTGAAAACTGAACAACTTTAATGGCGCGCAAACGGCCGGAAGTCACGTGGTGAACACCGGGGAAAGAAAATAGGAAACTTAATTATTATAAAATGTACTGATTGTTTGGTTAATCACACATGTTTATTTTGGTAGTTAGAAATAATAAAGACCTCACAGCACAGCAAACAAAAATAACCGTTGTTATCAAAATTAAAGTGATAAAATTGATAAATATCGACAGCGCCACCTACAAAACACGTGCGCGGAAAAGAAGGGAGGTAACTCTACTTAGTCTGCGAAACAATCTCGCGGGTATCCGAAAAGTGTCGAAATTTCCCGGCATTGGTGCGACTGGATGAGTCGATACACTTGAAATACACTTGTCGGGCTGTTTCAGATTAGTTTTTGTCCCCTTAATTTTGCTATATACTGTTCTGAAAGATTCCAGAAAATGAAGTGAAAACATATAGCTCGATCAACACTGTTAAAACAGCTCAGTTGTACGACGTTGTTTTGATGTCAGATCCCGACTTAAATACAACGTTTGGTGCGGTGGATTGATACGTACTTGTCGGAATGCTTCAAATTAGTTTGAATCCCTTGCTACTATATACTATTCTGAAAGATTCCAGTAAATAAAATGAAAAAATATCTCAACACTGTGGAAACAGGTCAGTTGTACGACGTTGTTTTGACGTCAAATACCGATGTAAATACAACGGTGCTGTATTGACGCCACATATACGTTGTATTTTGGTTGGCGACGTCGCGACGTGAATCCAACGTCAATCTGACGCCGTGTGCCCACTGGGAGGTCACTAGTATGAATAACAGTATGCTAGCCGCTGCACTACAAGGCCTGACCAAACCGATAAACACAACATTATTAAATTCAATACTATGTTAAATTGTATAAAGAAACGCGATGTTTGTGACAGTCATCAAAGTACAACTACCGCGCATGTCATACCGGGTTTAGAAAGTTCTTGAGATAACTACCGCTTTGTGTCACCAAGTAATGTCAATGTTATGAGACATATATCCGTGTTTTACTTGACAGGTGTAATATTTAGCATTCTATAAATAGACTGGTGTTTGTGTGCAATCTGAAACAATACATTCAGCATTATCTGAGTATGGGATCACGTGGTCTATTGTTTGCACTGCAGCCCACGATAATCATGATGTCTCGCGTAAATCGTAAATTTCATTCACCAATATGAGATTATGCACGTATCAACAGCTAATCGTCCGCATGAATAGGCAGGACACGTGACCATTATTTATTATCAATTAATCCTTTTAAGCGCCAGTTGATCGCGAGCAGTATACATTGTAATAAGCGTCTGTCTATCGCGAGCACTATACAACTTAATAAGCATGATTTTATGAATAATTACTTTAACTTCTGTTCAAATGACATGATTGTATATAGGTCCGTTGCTAATGGAATTCCCGCAATAGTTGGTAACCGAAATGCGGATGATACCAGCACCCGTGCATGTCCCGAAATTTTATAATGCTATCGGATTCGATCGCGATTTGAAATCTTGGACCCCGACCATCGCGTTATAATGGAGCTGCAGTGTAATACACGATTTATGCAGAATTCCTTTCAGTTGCTGAACCACTTAAACCGGAATTTGCCAGAAAGACCGAAAGAGCCTATCTATCGGAATGTTATCTATCGCTGGCTTGTCTCCGGTATTTCACACTCGCCAAAAACAAAGTAGCTAAATTAATGCATTAAAAGCACGTAATGTATACATTTAGTATCAACACTATACCCTATGTAATTAATATAAATACTTTAATATAAAATACATAAGTGTCACAGGGTGAGAAACATGTGCACCGGCCCGGGGCTCGAACTCGGGACCTCTGGTTTACCGTACCATCGCTCTAACCGACTGAGCTAGCACGAATACACACTTCCTCCCACAGAGAGTTACGTACCGCGACATACTACCCAGCCAAATTGGAATTGGTCGACGAATTCTATATTTAATTTGTCTCTGAATTCCATATTTTTGGTAGATTTTGGGTAGTATAATAGATAGCAGTCACGGTCCCTCGTTGGGCGCCAAATGTCACAGGGTGCCAAATGTCACAGGGTGAGAAACATGTGCACCGGTCCGGGGCTCGAACTCGGGACCTCTGGTTTACCGTACCATCGCTCTAACCACAGGCGATTGAAGTTCCCTCTCCACATTCAGAGCCCACCCCCCCCCCACACCCATACTATTATAAATATACGAGTTCCGAGTATCCATGTGCATCCGATTGTCTGTGCAGTCTCTTTGGGTGTAGGACGACGTCCAATGGATGTTGTGTGCATATGATCTGTTTTATTATGTTTTAATGTGCTAAGTGAATGCACATATTTTAATATACGCAGTCGTGTAGTCATGCACAACATACGGGTGGTGATACATGGATTCCGTGATTTCAAGAGACACCTGTAATCTTGATTTAGAAGAAAACTAATATGTGGCAGTGACTGGATAAATGGGGCTTATGGGTTATGCGACGAGTACAGCCCCAGATCAGCATGTGCATCTGATCAGGGACTGCACTGTTCGCCAACCAGTCAATGAAACATCGGTAATGCTTCTCATTTATAGTGTTTATTCTTATCAGGTTTAAAGAATTAATGTGATAGAATATCAGATGTTTGAATATTCACAAATACCATAAGCCAAATATTCCATTCACAGTCATACATGTACATGTACCTGGGTTAATAAACAATGAACCACTGCTTCCATGTGCCAGTAATGTATGGAAAAATCGCATGGATATTGTATAGATTGTAATTCATTTGTAACACATAATTAATAGCACGAGAAATTAAAGACAGTGCCCGTCGAGAACGGGTGCTACAAGCTAATGCATTCGTATGTTTTTGCAGTAGATCTAATACGGCCCATCTAATACACGCCAGCATTCAGAGAAAACAAATTACCGCATTAATACAGTTTTTCCGGTTCCACACTGGCCTGTAAATATCACATTGTGCCCTTCTAGGCACAATTTTAAAATCTGACCCTCAGCCGCATCCTCCATCTTTTCTGAGTGATTCTCCGTCTCCAAGCATTATTCACTGCGGCACTGCACCAGCTGTTTAAATAAACCGGAAGTGGATGGTGGTGATGAGCTTCGCAGGGAAAATACCGTGATGGTGACTGTACATTCTCACTTATCTGGTAAGGTTGTCTACGGGAAAACGGTTATATAACCATATAGTATAAAAGTACAACACCTCGTCATTAATATGTCACCAGAATCGTTACACTGCAGTTAAATTTGACCGACATATCGATGTTCAAAAATTCGAATCGCTGGCGGACTGTGTCACATGTAGTCTATATACGTACTAGTCGGACCAGATTGATTTATCTAAGGGGCTATGTGGGTGGGGAGTTCAATCGCTTGTGCTCTAACCGACTGAGCTAGCCGGGCACGAATACACACTTCCTCCCCACAGTGAGTTACGTACCGGGACATAAGCAATTATGCATGCGGTATGCACGTGTCTTTAACCCTTTACATTCTGAGTATTTTCCAAATATAAAATACATAAGCAATTATGCATGCAGTCTGCATGTGTCTTTAACCCTTTACATTCTGAACATTTTCCAAATATTTCCCTCTTATTTTTCCCATTGAAAGTAGCCTCTTACTGCCGAACTCCGTGGGTGTAAAGAACATCCGGGGACTTTTGGGTATTAATCTACATTTAAACATTGATTGCTTTACATATTTGTTTCCTTTGAAACATGTGAAAACACCATAATAAAACAAATAAACGAACAATAAACATTTCTGACCTCTCAGCCGTCCGCCATCTTGCAGGTGCCCGGGGCAGGAAGTTAACAGTCTCAAAATGTTCACCCCTGTCAAACGTGTGGTCCATCATTTCGCATTTCATCCAAACTTGTTTGTAGTTTAGTTAATTGATTTGGAAATATAAGCCCTTGAAATGGAGACAGTATACAAAAGTAACTGTCTTTTTTTAGTAAAAAAATCCCATACTGGTTTCATGACACAAACTTGGGAGACAGTTGAGTAGACCATGTTCTGTTCTGTGTTAACATTGCATATCTACAGACCGGTATCTACAGACGCTGGGTCAAAGCTGTCAAAACTTTGCACTCGTGTGAAATGTTACAGCGTGCAAAAACCTAAACCCACAGAGTTGTTCGTACCCCCGGAGTTGGGAAGAAGGAGTCTATATGTTGTGTCCAGTCATTTCAACCGTCTCAACGAGACGGTTCAAATGGTTGTTTCCACTGAGAAGTTTAATCATGTTTGTCCGGCTATTGGTACAGTCCGACTACTTGTTACTGCCAATGATATTGAAGCGACCCAGCCAGCGAAGCATCGCTATACACGCTTGTGTATTGCGTATTCCTCGCTTCGAATTTATCACACATTTTGGACAACAAAACACGTCTGTCATTTTGTGCACACAACTTACCACGATCTCAGATGCATGCCTGAATGTTCACACTTGTCAATAGTTTATGATTTTCGTCTTCACACAGCAGGAAACTTGTTTAGTTCGTTATAATTCACAATAGTTTGTTGGCATTTCCTGTGGGTGTTGAATGCAGCCGCCATGTTTACTGGCTGTGCTAGTTTTGGCTATTCCGTCCATACAATCCAGCCAATCACTATGCGGGAGGTTGGAGAAGTTCCGTAAGTCACGGAACTTGTCCAACTCCGCCTGACAACACCTATAAATAGGAGTGAAATCTGTCAGTTGGCGACTTTGTCCCGAGCGACGCAACTCGAGACGCAACTCGCGTCTCAGAACTCCCAAGGCCCAAATATCCTTCCCCCTTAAACATTACTCACCGACGATGTTACCAATGGTCCGTTAGTCGTGAGATGTGATGATTTGAACGTCATTCTGGCATTATTGATTATTAATATTGGCTGGAACCATAATAATGCCAATATCCCATTACCCCACCCACTTTTTCCCAATTGCGATACGATTCCCAATTTGAGCTTCATGACCCCCTTCTGTGTGACGCCCACCCTAACTTCGTGCCCCCCTCCCACCCCTGTTAGGTGATCCCCATTCCATTGTCATGCGTCCTAGCTGTTGTGTGCCCCACCATTCAGCTATGTGTCATGATTCCCACCCCAGCTTCGTGACCCCCGGCTGTGTGACTCCCACCCCTGCTGTGTGCCCACATGCTGTGTAATTCCCCACCCAGCTGCTGTGTGACTCCCCACCCAACATTAGTCCCCAACGAGCTTCCTGACCCGCCCCCAGATGTGTGACTCGCCACCATAGCTTCGTACCCCCTCCCTCAACCCCTGCTGTGCGATTCCTGACCCTGCTTCGTGTCCTCCTGCATTAGTTCCCACACCCAGCTTCATGATCCCCGCTGTGTGACTCCCCACCCATCATTATTCCCACCCCCAGCTTCGTGATCCCCGATGTGTGACTAGCTTCGTGATCCCCGCTGTGTGACTCCCCCACCCAGCATTATTTCCCACCCCCAGTTTTGTAATTCCCGCTGTGTGACTCCCCCACCCAGCATTATTTCCCACCCCAGCTTCGTGATCCACGCTGTGTGACTCCCCCACCCAGCAATATTTCCCACCCCCAGCTTCGTGATCCCCGCTGTGTGACTCCCCCACCCAGCATTATTTCCCACCCCCAGCTTCGTGATCCCCGCTGTGTGACTCCCCCACCCAGCATTAGTCCATCCCCAGCTTCGTGATTCCCGTTGTGTGACTCCCCCACCCAGCATTATTCCCACCCCAGCTTCGTGATCCCCGCTGTGTGACTCCCCCACTCAGCATTATTTCCCACCCCAGCTTCGTGATCCCCGCTGTGTGACTCCCCCACCCAGCATTATTTCCCACCCCAGCTTCGTGATTCCCCACCATGACTCGGGTTTGCGTTAGTGTGAGTTTAGCATAAATCTAGTCCGTGTTTACATGCGCTAATATCCTTTCTTGAGTCTGCTTACTCCCACAGTCGCCTGTTGTGCTTTTGTATCTTGCCATGTGTACATCTCATATTAGTCATTATATGTCCATAATCAGATCACCCTCATCGTTGTTATCATAGTTTGTCACCACTCTTTAATTGTACACGTTGAGTAATACTGCATGTTAGAACTATTATCAAAATATCAGATGTTACTAAAATCTCGTCACTGTCGTCTTTTCATTGCCCAGTAGATATTGTCGTTAAATTTCCCTACCCCGATTTACGAGGGCCCGCTACCATTCCCTTGCGTGAACAGTAAATATCTGGTTTATACCGATTTGCTGAAGACGGATACGACATAGGGACGTTACAATATGACCAAACAAAATTTTGCAGACATTTTTTGCAACTTTCCGTCTAGAACACACTTTGTTTTCAAGACAAAAGAGAATCCCAAAGATCGACCAAAATAAATACATACAATGAGCAACAAAGTTAACTGTCACACAACAAAACTATTTACAAGTCGCATCCCTGTTTTATCTTTGTCAGCACTCGGTGGTTTCAGATTACGAAGGTCAACGAAGTGGGTGGGGTAACACAAGTCAAACACTTTACTGCAATTATCGGGACCTGCGCATGAACCAGTACTTGTACCATGTTTCTGGAGATGATATGGCTATAGTATGATCTTTTTAACGATTTGTGAGACTAGTAAGTCTTGGGATGTACCGATTTAAACAGTTTTAACACCTACCGATCGGAGAACAAAACGCCGAATCTTTCCAAATTACAAGCAGACGTAAATTATTGCGCATGAGCGCGTTTTGAGAAAAGTAGATAAAGCTTGATCTAAATTAATTAATATCGGTTTTATTTATCAATCCTGTGTATTATTTGTATTCGTTTGTACAATTACAGAGTCTGTAGCTGAGAAATATTTTTATCAAATGTGGAACTATTTTTTACTGCGGAAAATACAAATGGTGAAGTGCCTGGCTGTTCCATTTATCGACCATAATTGCTGTTCCCGTCCAAAATCGGGCACAAATTGTCCCAAAACACGATTTTCTAACATTTGTTCCCCTTAGCTGTGCATGTCAACACGTAGAGCACCAAAGTGTGGCATTATGGTGGAAATTTCATGAAAAGTTATGTGTTGAGTTTTCCGTAAAAAAACCTGCCCAAATGCCCCCTAACTCGGCTAGCGTCCAGTATCCAGTAATTTCTCGCTTTTGTTATTTAGATTTGGACTCGAACAGAGATTTTTATTCTCAACTTCCGATATTTCACTGCGCATGTCAAAGATGTGATATGATTGACCGTGTCACGTGACGCGTGTTGGTAAAAATAGCACGAGGTCGGAAAATACACTTTCTGGTCGCGGCATATAAAATGCGATTTAACACCAATTAACACGCGCCGTAATTAAACATAACTCGTTAGTGGGTAAACAAATGGCTCATATAAGGCATGACAGAAAATGGAAAGTAGTAGTACAGTGTAACCTGCTGCGTGGGCATGTATCTTTAAACATGTTATGTCCCGTGTGTCATAGCAAACCTAGTGTGCCAAAGACAATCTTCTTCGAATATATACACATGGACCCATTGTGTTTGAATTTTTCCTGAAAAGACAGTTGAAACCAATTCCTTTACATAAGTTTGTCATTGCATTGGTGAAATCTGTATGGTATTTGACTTCTCCACATATCCTACGGGAGAGTGTTTCAATGTCGGCGAGATCTGTACCCGGGTGGGTCGGATCTGTGAGGGTTTGAGCTAGTCAAGTTCATACGATTCACAGACAGGATACTGGTTCCTGTCGTTAAGTAGTGTACCGCTGAACTGGGAGCCAGGAGTAGATGTGTTTTTATAGGGAGTCGGGGATTGGGTAATAGGCTACACAAAGCAAGTCACTATTTGTGTGCCTCGGGCCCATTTCACTATACTTCGTATGACTAAAATGTTTGTAAGTGCAAATTTAGGATCGTTTGGCAATTTCAATTGATGTATTTACATTTATTGAGCATAGACTGCATTTGCAGCCTATGCTCAATAAATGTACATTCAATAATTGTTTATGTGAAATTGACAGACTATCATAAGTTTGCACTTACGAACATTTTATTCGTACGAAGTATAGTGAAACGGACCCCTGTATCTATTGAACGGGTACAATGTCGGTTTTTCAAGCAACATAGACTCAAATCAGTGCAAGGGTGTTTATCACTATGTAAACAGAATAATGTTAACACACATCTATATCTAACAAAAAGAAATCGTTTGGACAGCTTTGTTATTTCTTAGGTGTCACCATACCTAATGCTTTTAAAATACTAGTAACCTGTGTTCCATTCAAATTTATTCATATTAACAGTATTTGCACTCATTAATGCTTTTGGACACAACAGCTCGATCTGCACACATACTTGTTGTTGCCAAAGGCTTACTAGCACAGACTGACAAAATGGGTATTATAGTCACTGCCCCTAAGCACATACATTCATATTGTGTCTTATATTCTGATTAATTCCTGAAAATGTATACATCAACATAAAGTTCAAACACTTGACTATGAGTGCACATAAGGAATTGTTGTCTATGCAAGTCTTAGAGTCCCTAAAAATAACCCACCCAAGACACCTACTTGATGTTGAAACTTCTCGTCAGGTTCGTACCCTACAACTTTTTGCACATTTGAGTGACATTCCTTGATCACTTGTACAATAAAGAAGTGTTGCTGCCTAGATGCATCAAATTTAAATATGGTGATGTCCAGATTCACATAGAAATCACCATAATGATATCACATTTTATGAATAATTTGCGAACTGACCCTCTTCAGATTAAGGAAGTATGTAGAAAAATCACAAAATAGGTGGTAAATCACAATTGTATGTAACTGTAACTTAGACTAGATGGCCGCGGCCTGCATGTCGCGCCTTGGGCGAGGCATGGACACTAAAACAAGAGATATAGTAGATGGAAAAAGTTTAACCAAAATACTTTAACCAAAAACTTTAACCAACAACATCAAAGTAATTTGACCTTGACATTGGGCACACGGGCCGCATGGGAGGGGGTAGAATGAAAATATAGATGATGATAAACATCCATGTGAAGTTTCAAGGTAATGGGCAAAGCAGTTGCAGAGATATAGTATAACAAAATACTTTAGCCGAAAAACTTAACCAAAACTTAACCAAAAAACTTAACCAAAAACTTCAAAGCAATTTGACCTTGACATTGGGCACAGGGGCCGCACGGGAGGGGGTAGAATGAAAATATAGATGATGATAAACACCCATGTGAAGTTTCAAGGTAATGGGTAAAGCAGTTGCAGAGATGTAGTATAACGAAAAACTTTAACCAAAAAACTTAACCAAAAACTTTAACTAAAAACTTAACCAAATACTTTAACCAAAAAACTTAACTTAACCAAAAAGCTTAACCAAAAACTTTAACCGGTGACACGTACGTACGTACGTACGTACGCCAAAGTGCCGACTATATCGCGCTTTCCGCAAGCGGGCGCGACAAAACTTTAAAGTAATTTGACCTTGACATTGGGCACAGGGGCCGCACGGGTGGAGGGTAGAATGAAAATATGGATGATGATAAACAGTCATGCGAAGGTTCAAGGTAATGGGCAAAGTAGGTGCATAGATATAGTACATGAACAAACTTTAACCAAAAACTTTAACCAAAAACTTCAAAGTAATTTGATGTTGACATTGGGCACAGGGGCCGCACGGGTGGGGGTAGAATGAAAGTATGGATGATGATAAACACCCATGTGAAGTTTCAAGGTAATGGGCAAAGCAGTTGCAGAGATATAGTATGACAAAAAACTTTAACCAAAAAACTTTAACCAAAAACTTTAACCAAAGACTTCAAAGTAATTTGACCTTGACATTGGGCACAGGGGCCGCATGGGAGGGGGTAGAATGAAAATATAGATGATGATAAACACCCATGTGAAGTTTCAAGGTAATGGGCAAAGCAGTTGCAGAGATATAGTATAACAAAAAACTTTAACCAAAAAACTTAACCAAAACTTAACCAAAAAGCTTAACCAAAAACTTCAAAGCAATTTGACCTTGACATTGGGCACAGGGGCCGCACGGGAGGAGGTAGAATGAAACAATAGATGATGATAAACACCCATGTGAAGTTTCAAGCTAATGGGCAAAGCAATTGCAGAGATATAGTATAACGAACAAGAGCTGTAGGAGAACAGCATAGCTCGACTACGAGGGTTGTCGATGTACACATAGCTTGTCAAACAAGGTGGCCGCGGCCTGCATAACAAGAGCTGTAGGAGAACAGCATAGCTCGACTACGAGGGTTGTCGATGTACACATAGCTTGACAAAGAAGGTGGCTGCGGCCTGCATAAAAACCTTAACCAAGGTTGACTAAAAACATTAACCAAGGGAAACTAGAAATGTGGCCTGTCGGCACACGAATACCCCCACTGGCAGCCAAAGAAAATGAGGCATTTTTTATTATAAGCCATTTAGCCGAGCGTTAAGGTTTCAAACGCATCAAGTCTGTGACCTTGACCCTGGGCATAGTGTGATAATCCATGCATCGGTGTAGAAGATATAGAGCGGAAGGGAATTTCAATAGGTTTGACCTTTGACCTTCAACTATGACCTTGAACTTGGACGTAGGTGTGTGGTTATTGATCGAGACACACCTTCTCATCCTGAGAAACATTTGTGCCAAGGCATTTGATAATCCATGCGTTGGTGTAGAAGATATAGAGCGGAAGGGAATTTCAATAGGTTTGACCTTTGACCTTCAACTGTGACCTTGACCTTGGACGTAGGTGCGTGGTTATTGATTGTGACACACCTTCTCATCATGAGAAACATTTTTGACAAGCCATTTGATAATCCATGCATCGGTGTAGAAGATATAGAGCGGAAGGGAATTTCAATAGGTTTGACCTTTGACCTTCAACTGTGACCTTGACATTGGACGTAGGTGCATGGTTATTGATTGCGACACACCTTCTCATCATGAGAAACATTTGTGCCAAGCCATTTGATAATCCATGCATCGGTGTAGAAGATATAGAGCGGAAGGGAATTTCAATAGGTTTGACCTCTGACCTTCAACTGTGACCTTGGACGTAGGTGCGTGGTTAGCAATTTGATAATCCATGCATCGGTGTAGAAGATATAGAGCGGAAGGGAATTTCAATAGGTTTGACCTTTGACCTTCAACTGTGACCTTGACCTTGGACGTAGGTGCGTGGTTATTGATCGCGACACACCTTCTCATCATGAGAAACATTTGTGCCAAGCCATTTGATAATCCATGCATCGGTGTAGAAGATATAGAGCGGAAGGGAATTTCAATAGGTTTGACCTTTGACCTTCAACAGTGACCTTGACCTTGGACGTAGGTGCGTGGTTTTCCAAGTATGGTTGCTGTAGGCCCAGGAGTATTCCATATACAAGCTTGAGTAAAAACCGTAACCAAGGGGAGATAACTAAGTAATCCAAGGATAAAAGTAGGTCAAGGTCAAATATAGGTCTGTGATTATTGATGTACATCACTAGGAGATGAAGTTGTCCAAGTATGGTTGATGTAGGCCCAGAAGTATTGCATATACAAGCTTGACTATAAACATTAACCAAGTAATTCAAGGTTAAATGTAGGTGAAGGTAAAATAAAGGTCAGGGGTTATTTATGTACATCCCTATGAGAAAAAGTTATCCAAGTATGGTGTATGTATGCACAATAGTATTCCATCTACAAGCTTGACTAATAACCTTAACCAAGGTTGAGTAAAAACCTTAACCAAGGGGAATTAAGTAAGTAATTTAAGGTTAAATGTAGGTCAAGGTTCAAATATTAGGTCAGGGGTTGTTGATGTACATCACTAGGAGATGAAGTTGTCCAAGTATGGTTGGTGTAGGGCCATGAGTATTCCATCTACAAGCTTGACTAAAAACCTTACCCAAAGAGAATTAAGTAAGTAATTAAAGAGGAAATGTAGGTCAAGGTCAAATATAGATCAGGGGTTATTGATGTACATCACTATGAGAAAAGGTTGTCCAATTATGGTGTCTGTATGCACAATAGTATTGCATGTACAAGCTTGAGTAAAAAGCTTAACCAAGGTCGAGTAAAAACATTAACCAAGGGGAATTAAGTAAGTAATTCAAGGTTAAATGTAGGTCAAGGTCAAATATAGGTCAGGGGTTGTTGATGTACATCACTAGGAGATGAAGTTGTCCAAGTATGGTTGGTGTAGGGCCAGGAGTATTCCATCTACAAGCTTGACTAAAAACGTTAACCAAGGGGAATTAAGTAATTCAAGAGGAAATGTAGGTCAAGGTCAAATATAGATCAGGGGTTGTTGATGTACATCACTAGGAGATGAAGTTGTCCAAGTATGGTGGGTGTAGGGCCAGTAGTATTCATATAGAAGGTTGAGTAAAAACCTTAACCAAAAGGAATTAAGTAAGTAATTGAAGAGGAAATGTAGGTCAAGGTCAAACATAGATCAGGGTTATTGATGTACATACGTATGAGAAAAGGTTGTCGAAGTATGGTGTCTGGATGCACAATAGTATTCAATGTAGAAGTTGAAAAAAAACCTTAACCAAGGCTGACTAAAAACCTTAACCAAGGGGAATTAAGTAAGTAATTGAAGAGGAAATATAGGTCAAGGTCAAATATAGATCAGGGGTTATTGATGTGCATCACTAGGAGATGAAGTTGTCCAAGAATGGTGGGTGTAGGGCCAATAGTATTGCATATACAAACTTGACTAAAAACCTTAACCAAGGTTGACTAAAAACCTTAACCAAGGGGAATTAACCAAGTAATTCAAGAGGAAATGTAGGTCAAGGTGAAATATAGATCAGGGGTTATTGATGTACATCACTAGGAGATGAAGTTGTCCAAGTATGGTGGGTGTAGGGCCAGTAGTATTCCATATACAAGCTTGACTAAAAACCTTAACCAAGGCGTGACGGTGACGCCGACGCCGACGCCGACGCCGACGCCGACGCCGGGGTGACAACATAAGCTCTACTTATTCTTCGAATAGTCGAGCTAAAAACCTTAACCAAGGTTGACTAAAAACCTTAACGAAGGGAAATTAAGTAAGTAATTCAAGGTTAAATGTAGGTCAATGTCAGATATAGGTCAGGGGTTATTGATGTACATCACTAGGAGATGAAGTTTTCCAAGTATGGTTGCTGTAGGCCCAAGAATATTCCATATACAAGCTTGACTAAAAACCTTAACCAAGGGGAAATAAGAAGGTAATCGAAGGATAAAAATAGGTCAAGGTCAAAAATAGGTCAGGGATTATTGATGTACATCACTAGGAGATGAAGTTGTCCAATTATGGTTGGTGTAGGGCCAGGAGTATTGCATCTACAAGCTTTACTAAAAACCTTAACCAAGGAGAGTTAAGTAAGTAATTAAAGAGGAAATGTAGGTCAAGGTCAAATATAGATCAGGGGTTATTGATGTAAATCGCTATGAGAAAAGGTTATCCAAGTATGGTGTTAGTATGCACAATAGTATTCCATGTACAAGCTTGACTAAAAACCTTAACCAAGGGGAATTAACTAAGTAATTCAAAGTTAAATGTAGGACAAGGTCAAATATAGGTCAGTGGTTGTTGATGTACATCACTAGGAGATGAAGTTGTCCAAGTATGGCGGGTGTAGGGCCAGGAATATTCCATATACAAGCTAGACTAAAAACCTTAAACAAGGGGAATTAACTAATTAATTGAAGAGGAAATGTAGGTCAATGTCAAATATAGATCAGGGGTTATTGATGTACATCCCTATGAGAAAAGGTTGTCCAAGTATGGTGTCTGTATGCACTCTAGTATTCCATGTACAAGCTTGACTAAAAACCTGAACCAAGGCTGACTAAAAACCTTAACCATTGGAATTAACTATGTAATTCAAGGTTAAATGTAGGTCAAGGTCAAATATAGGTCAGGGGTTGTTGATGTACTTCACTAGGAGATGAAGTTGTCCAAGTATGGTGGGTGTAGGGACAGAAGTATTCCATATACAAGCTTGACTAAAAACCTTAACCAAGGGGAATTAACTAAGTAATTCAAGAGGAAATGTAGGTCAAGGTAAAATACAGATCAGGGGTTATTGATTTACATCCCTATGAGAAAAGGTTGTCCAAGTATGGTGTCTGTATGCACAATAGTATTCCATGTACAAGCTTGACTAAAAACCTTAACCAAGATTGACTAAAAACCAAAATTAATCAAGGGGAATTAGCTAAGTAATTCAAGGTTAATGTAGGTGAAGGTTGAAATATAGGTCAGTGGTTAGTTGATGTACATCACTAGGAAGATGAATAGTTGTCAATGGATATGGTGGGTGTATAAGCCAGGTAATATTCCATATACAATCTTTGACTTAAAAAACCTTAACCAATTGGGAATTAACTATGTAATTTCAAGAGGAAATGTTAGGTCAATGTCAAATATAGATCAGGGGTTATTGATGTACATCCCTATGAGAAAAGGTTGTCCAAGTATGGTGTCTGTATGCACACTAGTATTCCTTGTACAAGCTTCACTAAAAACCTTAACCAAGGTTGACTAAAAACCTTAACCAAGGGGAATTAACTATGTAATTCAAGGTTAAATGTAGATCAAGGTCAAATATAGGTCAGGGGTTGTTGATGTATATCACTAGGAGATGAAGTTGTTCAAGTATGGTGGGTGTAGGGCCAGGAGTATTCCATATACAAGCTTGACTAAAAACCTTAACCAAGGGGAATCAACTTAGTAATTAAAGAGGAAATGTAGGTCAAGGTCAAATATACATCAGGGGTTATTGATGTACATTCCTATGAGAAAAGGTTGTCCAAGTATGGTGTATGTATGCACAATATTATTCCATGTACAAGCTTGACTAAAAACCTTAACCAAGGTTGACTAAAAATCTTAACCAAGGGGAATTAAGTAAGTAATTCAAGAGGAAATGTAGGTGAAGGTCAAATATAGATCAGGGGTTATTGATGTACATCACTAGGAGATGAAGTTGTGCAAGTATGGTGGGTGTAGGGCCAGTTGTATTCCATATACAAGGTTGACTAAAAACCTTAACCAAGGCGTGACGCCGACGCCGACGCCGACGCCGACGCCGACGCCGACGCCGACGCCGACGCCGAAGCCGACGCCGACGCCGACGCCGACGCCGACGCCGACGCCGGGGTGACAACATAAGCTCTACTTATTCTTCGAATAGTCGAGCTAAAAACTTTAACCAAAAAACTTAACCAAAAACTTTAACTAAAAAACTTAACCAAAAACTTTAACCAAAAAACTTAACTTAACCAAAAAGCTTAACCAAAAACTTTAACCGGACACACGTACATACGTACGTACGCCAAAGTGCCGACTATATCGCGCTTTCCGCAAGCGGGCGCGACAAAAACTTTACAGTAATTTGACCTTGACATTGGACACATGGGCCGCACGGGTGGGGGTAGAATGAAAATATGGATGATGATAAACAGTCACGTGAAGGTTCAAGGTAATGGGCAAAGTAGGTGCATATATATAGTACATGAACAAACTTTAACCAAAAACTTTAACCAAAAATTTCAAAGTAATTTGATGTTGACATTGGGCACAGGGGCCGCACGGGTGGGGGTAGAATGAAAATATAGATGATGATAAACACCCATGTGAAGTTTCAAGGTAATGGGCAAAGCAGTTGCAGAGATATTGTATAACAAATAACTTTAACCAAAAAACTTAACCAAAACTTAACCAAAAAGCTTAACCAAAAACTTCAAAGCAATTTGACCTTGACATTGGGCACAGGGGCCGCACGGGAGTGGGTAGAATGTAAAGATAGATGATGATAAACACCCATGTGAAGTTTCAAGGTAATGGGCAAAGCAGTTGCAGAGATATAGTATAACGAAAAACTTTAACAAAAAAACTTAACCAAAAACTTTAACTAAAAAACTTAACCAAAAACTTTAACCAAAAAGCTTAACCAAAACCTTTAACCGGACACACATACGTACGTACGTACGTACGTACGTACGTACGCCAAAGTGCAGACTATATCGCGCTTTCCGCAAGCGGGCGCGACAAAAACTTTACAGTAATTTGACCTTGACATTGGACACAGGGGCCGCACGGGTGGGGGGTAGAATGAAAATATGGATGACGATAAACAGTCATGTGAAGGTTCAAGGTAATGGGCAAAGTAGGTGCATATATATAGTACATGAAGAAACTTTAACCAAAAACTTTAACCAAAAACTTCAAAGTAATTTGATGTTGACATTGGGCTCAGGGGCCGCACGGGTGGGGGTAGAATGAAAATATGGATGATGATAAACACCCATGTGAAGTTTCATGGTAATGGGCAAAGAAGTTGCAAAGATATAATATAACAAAAAACTTTAACCAAACAACTTTAACCAAAAACTTTAACCAAAGACTTCAAAGTAATTTGACCTTGACATTGGGCAAACGGGCCTCATGTGAGGGGGGTAGAATGAAAATATAGATGATGATAAACACCCATGTGAAGTTTCAAGGTAATGGGCACAGCAGTTGCAGAGATATAGTATAACAAAAAACTTTCACCAAAAAACTTAACCAAAACTTAACCAAAAACTTCAAAGCAATTTGACCTTGACATTGGGCACAGGGGCCGCACGGGAGGGGGTAGAATGAAAATATAGATGATTGATGATAAACACCCATGTGAAGTTTCAAGGTAATGGGCAAAGCAGTTGCAGAGATATAGTATAACGAAAAACTTTAACAAAAAAACTTAACCAAAAACTTTAACTAAAAAACTTAACCAAAAGCTTTAACCAAAAATCTTAACTTAAGCAAAAAGCTTAACCAAAACTTTAACCGGACACACGTACGTACGCCAAAGTGCCGACTATATCGCGCTTTCCGCAAGCGGGCGCGACAAAAATTTAAAGTAATTTGACCTTGACATTGGACACAGGGGCCGCACTGGTGGGGGGTATAATGAAAATATGGATGATGATAAACAGTCATGTGAAGGTTCAAGGTAATGGGCAAAGTAGGTGCATATATATATAGTACATGAACAAACTTTAACCAAAAACTTTAACCAAAAACTTCAAAGTAATTTGATGTTGACATTGGGCACAGGGGCCGCACGGGTGGGTGGTAGAATGAAAATATTGATGATGATAAACATCCATGTGAAGTTTCATGGTAATGGGCAAAGCAGTTGCAGAGATATAATATAACAAAAAACTTTAACCAAACAACTTTAACCAAAAACTTTAACCAAAGACTTCAAAGTAATTTGACCTTGACATTGGGCACACGGGCCGCATGGGAGGGGGGTAGGATGAAAATATAGATGATGATAAACACCCATGTGAAGTTTCAAGGTAATGGGCAAAGCAGTTGCAGAGATATAGTATAAGAAAAAACTTTAACAAAAAAACTTAACCAAAACTTAACCAAAAACTTCAAAGCAATTTGACCTTGACATTGGGCACAGGGGCCGCACGGGAGGGGGTAGAATGAAAATATAGATGATGATAAACACCCATGTGAAGTTTCAAGGTAATGGGCAAAGCAGTTGCAGAGATATAGTATAACGAAAAACTTTAACCAAAAAACTTAACCAAAAAACTTAACCAAAAACTTTAACCAAAAACTTAACCAAAAACCTTAACCAAAAAACTTAACCAAAAACTTAAAAATACCTTTTTACAATAATGTTCAATGAACACTATTCTTAGAATATGCTTATTCACTTGGGCGCGTTTCACTAAGCATATGCATATGCAGCCTATGCTCAATACATGTAAATCCAATAATTGTTTACAAGAAAACGTACATTGCTAATGTGAAATTTACAGACTATCATAATTTTGCACTTTCGAACATTTTAGTCGTAAGAAGTTTAATGAAACGGGCCCTTGTTTTCTAGGGGCGTGAATAAATGAGAAGGCACAAATCCATGATAATTGGGGCTACACTTGAAGGGGTGAGTGGATTAAGGGGGCTAAGTACTTTATGGACTTGGCCCCATTTGTTCACTGATCCCTTCAATATGTGACCAATAGGACAACTAATCCGAAGTTTAATGAAACGGGCCCTTGTTTTCTAGGGGCGTGAATCAATGAGAAGGCACAAATCCATGATAATTGGGGCTACACTTGAAGGGGTGAGTGGATTAAGGGGGCTAAGTACTTTATGGACTTGGCCCCATTTGTTCACTGATCCCTTCAATATGTGACCAATAGGACAACTAATCCACTATTACGCTTCGAAGTTTGATAATCACCTGAACTTTAGGAAACATGGATGTTGTCCAGACTAAATGACGAACATTGCATACTCCGATCAGACTGTCGATGGGTATGATGATCTGGGAGGGTCTGCATTGGTCACTACAGCAAGGTCCACTTTGCCAATCTGTGTGGTCGGTGATAAGGCAAACTTTTATGAGCATATACTCAAATCTCGTAGTCAAAATTAAATAGTTTGATTGGTTGAGCCAGAGCTATGGCAGACCAAACTAAAAATTTGTGTTCCAATGTTAGCGACTGGCTCAGAAAATGTTGTGATCATGACTCGTGTATTTCAACTGATCTGATTCTATATTGACTGTAAATTCTACCTGTATCAGTCAATCCATTATAAATACACAGAGCTCCAGATAAGCTGTTTGTCTAAAGAATAGTGTAACCCCGATTTGAAATTAAGTGCGTCTTATATTGTTATAAATGGATTATTGATTTTCTTCATTATTAAAGAGGGAACAAATGGTCAAAACAAACATAAAACAGATTAAAACATTCACTTATTTGAGTGCTTTTGCAGCTGAACTAAGTAAATTTTCCACCTTATTACAGTATTTCCACTACTCAATTTGAAAATGAATGCGTATTTTCACTTTGCTGGGAGTTTGTTGATAATCAATGCGTATTCAGCAAAATAAGTGCATAAAATACGCCAATACACACCTTATCTGGAGCTCAGAGTACAATATGGATCCGTCTCTGGGCGGAATTACCTCTCTTCTTGTATCACCATGTTTCGCTAATACCGGTAGTCATTTTGAGAAAAGGCCTGTTTTCTGTAAATGGCACTGAGAATTAAAAACAATATATAGAAATTCAATTGCATATATCATTGAATTTTGTAAGGATGTTAAACGTCACTTTCGAAAGGTATTGTATTTTATCGCAATTGATATTGGCAAACAGTAAGGGCAGTAATATCAGAGTCCGGCCCAGTTATAGGTCTATGTATGAGATTTTCTCACAGTTCACTGATTTAAATTAAAATAAATAGAGGCCCGTGTTTAATGTAATTGATGTCAAAAGTTGGCCAAAGTTTCAGAGTGAGTTCTTCGCATGTGATCTGAGGTTTTCATTAACTTCTGACGTCATTTACTGATGATAGTTCAGATATTCAAAATAACTTTAAAGGTACATTCCCACTCAGTAGGCACACATGTTCTTTATATCAGAGACACCATTGGATACATTTTCTGGCAAAATAAACATTCATTCACCATTGTCCCACATATTGATGGACATTATTATACATTATATATGATACAAGTTTATATGGAAGCCACCGACTACGTGTGGTGGCTCCCACACGAAACTTGTTATCATTGTGACTCTCCTATACTACTTGGATTTTCCCCCACTGTTCGGTGGGTATGTATGAGAAGAATGGAACATATTTTTCATCAACCGCGAGACCATATATTTCCCACAGCAAAAAAAAAAATAAAATAAAAAAAAGTTTTAGGTCTAGCCGAGATTCGAACCCACAACCCACGTCTCCATAGAGTGGCGCCTTAGCCCACACGACCACGAAGCGAAAGCTGTTAATAAATATAAACCTGAAGATGAAACACCAGGTAGTGTTGTGCAATAATCGATAAGGTGAATACACCCTATTAGAGATAAGAAATCCATTGGTTATATACTCAGTATATATGACAATCGGTCATACATTTATTAAAAATAAAATAACAACTGACACCCTATTTAAGATAAGAAATCCATAAGTTATACTCAGTATATTACAACAATCTGTCATAAATATCAACTGGCACCCTATTAAAGATAAGAAATCCATAAGTTATACTCAGTATAAATACAGCAATTTGTCATACATTTATTAAAAATAAAATAACAACTGACACCCTATTAAAGATAAAAATCTATTGGTTATACTCAGTATAATGTCTACCATAAAGCAAATGAGAGAGCAAGCTAAGAGTTGGGGAATTTTCCTAAGAGGTTTGAGACTCAAGAAAGATATAGCAGATAGGATAAGTGACGCGCGAGCCGTCGTCTACGAGGAGAGGCTGCGACGTGCGGTTTCGACCGGACGACTGCCCGCTGACCCCGAAAAACGCTCCGAGAAATTGGAGAACGAGACGACGGCCAGTCTGCGTGCCACTGCTTACGCGCAGCGTGTAAAAGAAGATCCCAGCGCACGTAGAAAACCACTATATAAGGCGTACTACAATAAGATTTATCAAGGGTTGGTGGGGAGACCTCCTAAGAGTAGGAGAGATATTTCCAGAGCTTTGGTGGAGGAGGGTCCCAGGATTCTCGCCGAAGAAGCCGAAGTTAGGGAAACTGTTGATAGGGGTAGGAGGAAGATAGTATGGACTTTCGAGAGGGGGGTAGATGGGGAGATCGCTAATCGCATAATGAATAAAATTCGCCCAGAGATAACCACGGCATGTTTTCTGAGGTATTTGTGCTCTTATCGTATTAGGAACATCGAGACCGACGAAACGATGATCTATCACAAACAATCAAAGGGCAGTCCGTGGATAAACGAGATTTCCAAAGCGGAGAGTTGGATATCCAATAGAGAGAAAGGTCGAATGGACATCGACAAAGTTGATAGACCAAACACAAAAAAAAAATGGACCTTCGTTCGTAGGATATCGGTAGAGGTGAAGATGATCATCGATACGCAACAACTTCTCATGGGAGCGGGAAGACTGCCAGACAGGTTAAGACAGAAAAAGGGAATGTATTCCGTCGACACGTACGACGACTACTTGTGTCTGTTTAGGTGCATAGCCATCCACCGTGGAGGGAGATCCGACGGGTGCTGTAGGAAGGCACGAGCTCTGGCTCGCGAATACCTCGGGCACGATAACGGACCGGGTAGTAAGGGAACCCCCCTGGAGGATATTAAGAAGGTAGAAGAGCGCTTCAAGTTGGGCATTTGCGTTTACGAGCCCACCACCGACGGAATGTGGTACCTAATGAAGTCTCTGGCAAACTACGACGCGGTTGGGGAGAAGATCATGATGATAGGAATGTTTGGAGGTCACTCATTTCTCATAACGAACCTCTGCAAGATGACGAACGAGTACGGGTGCACCGGATGTCAACAACGGTTCACAAAGTCGTGTAACATGCACAGGCACGCGACCACCTGCATGGGTGGGAAGACCGTGGTGATATGTCCATGTAAGAGGGTAGATAGACCACAGTCGGCCTACGAGAAGGCGTTCTATCATAAGGGGTCAGCGAGCGCGAGGTCGATTCAATGGTTGAACAGAGAAGAGGAGAGGGTGGGAAAGCACATACATCACGCCGACTGTGGTCACGGTGGTGAGAGGTGGGTGGCCGGCGATCCGGTCGACGGTTACTGTCACGAGACCGAGACCGTGTTTCAGTTTCACGGATGCTACTGGCACGGGTGTCCGAGGCATTGCATGAGAGGTAACGCGAGATCGCTGTACAACGGGACGAAAATTCAAGACGCCAAGATAAGGGATGAGGGTTACGAACTGGTTGTGATGTGGGAGTGCGAGTGGTTGAATGAGGTGAATACCTACTATCCACAATCGACGCGCGAGGAGGAGACGACTCTGTACCCTCACCAGATAGTATACGACTTCGAGGCGTATCTCGACAAGTCGAAAACCACACGACCCACCAAAGACCTGACCTTCGAGGTCGAGCACGTTTCTATATCGGTGTCGTTGGGGGATACGATGTATGAAGGGATCACACACATCTGCGAACGAGATCCTGACACGCTAGTTGAGAAGTTCGTGACCGAGCTACAGATGAGAGGCAAGGAAATCAGGGAGGGGGTTAGGAAGAAGTATCTGCCGGCCGACATAGATGTGTTATCGAAGTCTCAGCAAGCAAAGATTATCTCTTGGATTGACCAAGTCCCGGTGGTGGGGTTCAACTGTAGCAGGTACGACCTGAACCTCATCAAGCAGTACTTTGTCGAGAAGTTGGCGGCCACCATGAATAAGGTGATGGTCGGAAAGAGAGCACGACGATGTTTCTGTTTACCCCGGAGTTTAGATTTCTCGACATCATCCAGTATCTGGAACCCGGTACCACGTACGACCGGTGGGTTAAGGCGTACGACTGTAAAACGATAAAGTCTCACTTCCCGTACGAGTGGTTCGATAGCGCGGACAAGCTCGACCATCCGGGGCTGCCAGACTATCCCGAGTGGTACTCGAAGTTGAAGGGTGAGTTCCTACTGTTGTTGTCAGAGTGGAAAGAGTGTAAGAAGGTTATTTCCGAGAAAATGGGATTGAAGACGTTCAAGGAATTGTTGCAAAAACACTTACAACCGACTTGGATGTAGGACCGTTCCTGGAGGCTCTGACTAAAATTACGGAGTTCTACAGGGGAATTGGTGTGGATTTACTCAAGGATACTGTGTCTCTGCCAGGTGTTTCCCTTCAGTACCTACTCCGCGGGTCGATCGATGGGAAGGCGGACAAGCCCGAGCTGTGGTCACCGAAGTCTGAAACTTACGAGATGATGAAGCAGGGATTGGTCGGTGGTCCGTCCATAGTGTTCTCCAGATACGCAGAGGCTGGCAGGTCGACGATCAAGGGTCAGGTAGGTAGTCGGGAGGAGAAGATGTGCAAGGCGGTGATGGGGTACGACGCCAATGCGCTGTATCTGTCTACCCTGTTGAAAGACATGCCGTGCGGGGAGGACACGATATGGACGTGTGACGACCCGGAAAGACAGTCGTATATAGACTGTTTCGTGAGGAAGGTCAGGAATGAAGATTGGTTCGGATTTGCGGAGTTGGATATAGAGGTCCCGGAAACGTTGAGAGACAAGTTCTCGGAAATTTCACCGCTGTTTGTTAATCGAGAAGTCGATGAGAACGAGGTTCCGCAGCACATGAAGGACTACCTGGCCGGGACTGGGAGGAAAAGGGTCGAGAGGACAGAGAAAGCTCGTGGGGGCAATGTCCGCCAAGAAGATGATCATATACTCCCCACTGCTAAAGTGGTATCTGGAGCACGGTCTGATCGTCAAGGCGGTGCATAGGGTGATAGACTACACGCCCGGCAAACCGTTTCAATGGTTCGTGGAAGAGGTCACCGCTGCCAGACGGACGGGGGACGTCGACAATAGCAAGGCGGTGTTGGCGTAGATATTCAAACTGGTTGGCAACGCGTGTTGTGGCAAGCTGATAGAGGCACAAGAGAGACACATGAACCCCACATATACGAAGGATGAGAAGACTGTCGACCGGGCACTGAGGTCGGTGTGGTTCGAAGACCTGGAGGAGATTGGGGAGGCTTACGAGATATCGAGCATGAAGACTCGAGTGGTGATCAACAGACCGTTTCAGTGTGGCATAGCGGTTTACCAGTTGGCCAAGCTCCGGATGCTCGAGTTGTACTTGGACAAGTACGTGGATCGCGGAGATTTCGAACTGATACAGATGGACACTGACAGCATGTACTTCGCGCTTTCGGAGAAGACGCTGGCGAAGGTGGTGAGAAAGAAGATGAAGAGAAAATTCAATAAGGAGAAGGCCGAGTGGTTGGCGTGGGACGCGTGGAGCAACAGAACTCCGGGACTGTTCAAGCTGGAACTTGAGGGAGATAGAGCCATCGCTCTGTGTAGCAAGTGTTACTACGTGAGCGGTGACGGAAAATCTAAGCACTCGGCCAAGAGGATGTCGAAGAGATCTAACGATCTGACTTGGGGAAGGTACAAGAGTGCTCTCGAAGGGGGTAGGGACATGGCGGAGAACAGGGGATTCCGAATGGTTAACGGGGTGATGAAGACGTACAAGCAGGAGAAGTTGGGGTTGTCGGCGTACTACGACAAGAGGAGAGTGATGGAAGACGGGTTACACACCGAGCCTATAGGATAGGTAAAAAAAAAAAGAACTCTGAAAAAAGGGGAGAATACTAAAGACTCTGACGATCCGGGGGCAGCTGGGTGTCAGAAGGCACCATAAGAAGTTCTTCGCGAACAAACCCGCGAGATGGACCAATAAATAGCCAAATAATAGAGCACGGGCTCATCGGGTTTGGTAATAGAGCGATCCAGATGATATACATTCAGAGACCACACGGGATCAGTCGCGCGGCGGCTGCCACCTTCGAGCTCTCCCGGTTGATGGAGGTACCGGACGTCAACATCCGATGGAAGCCGTTGCTCCTCTAAACCAACGAGTCGCCCGCGCGAGACGGCAGAGGGCTTGCTCGTCATATTTTTAGACTTGATGGCATCTACAGGCTTCTTACCTATCAATCTGGTCACCTCTCCGTTCAGTACGGAGACCACGGCGGGCAGTCTAGCCACCCACTCGGTCGATCGCGTATGAGGGTTTACAAGTTCTTTGGCATATTGGTGTCCGAACAGCCTCTCAGCCAGGGTTCGATTGAACCGCTCCACGATCCCCTGGTTCCGGTGGATGTTGAAGCGGCCGCGTCTGATAGAAACTTTGTGCTTAGGCAATAGATGAGAGACCGCGCCCATGAACTCGCGGCCGGGATCGACCTGGAGAAGATTCGGCCATTTGAGAGGACTCCTCTTATATATTCGGGAAAGAGCCTCGGCCACCTCCTTAGACTCTTTAGTGGCCAACGGCTCAGCCCCCTTATAATGACTCGCTATGTCAACGATTGTCAGAGCGTACTTGTACGTCTTGCGACCGACGCGATCGTGATGGAGAAACAGGAGATCTGCTTGGTGAACTTGGTTCGGCACCGGCACGTCGAATTTCGGGCGCTGAATATTGTGAGGCGCGGGTAAATAGATCTGCCAGATGGCCTGCTTCTTGAGCCATTCCTTGACAGCGTTTTCTGAAACCTTGGTCGCCGCCGCTAGGTTCTTGATGGCCGCGAGTCCCTTCCAGTAGCCGCGGGGGCTGTAGTATGTGTTCGCTAGCTTGCGCATTAGGCGAACCGATAGTTTGGTATTAAGTTTGCGCGTGTTCATCGTATGTGATGTATTCTAATATATCGGACAATCTCCAACATGCCCTCGCCAGATAGTCCGGTAGCTGCGTCGTTAATAATAAACCTTTGTTGGAAGTACAATTGCGATTGGGGGTTAAGTTCTGAAGGGACTTGGGAAAATCTAACTCGGAGGAATCTAATTCGGAGGAATCTAACATCCGCTTTGCGAAAAGGGTGGCCGCTTTCTCATCCTCCCGCCACGTCTCGAGAGAATCTCGGGCCAGACGAATCATACCCTTTGCACCAGCTATACGGTGTTTAAGGGCAGTGTAGCCTACATCGATCATAGAAAAATATAGTTCGTCAACTGACATCGTTCTATATATATATCTTTATAAAAAAGAATTTAAAATAATTATTAATTTTGTAAAAATTATTAATTAATTTAAAATCTCGATTGGATATAGTAGGTGACGATACCCACCACACCCATTCCCACGACGATGAACGCGATATCGCGGTCTTTTTGGGGCTCTAACGTTACATAGAAATCTGAAAGTTGGGGCTCGCGATCCAGCAGTGCGAGACTTTTCTATGGATATGCCAGCGCGTACTCGCGGTTGGCTTCTTCAAAATTCTGGAAAGATTGCGCGGCGTGATTCTCGCGGTGAAGCTCTTTGTTGACCCAGTCCAGATGGGCGGTTCGTTTTTTCGACCACGCTTCCTTTGCGCTATTGAGTTGTTCTACAGCTAAATCGTGACGCTTGCGATCTTTATCCACGTTCGAGCTTCTCATTTTCGAGAATATAAAGTTGCTACCGCTGAACGCCAATGCGTTTACAAGCGCAAAACCTATCATTATTCCGATCGAAGCCATTTATTTCCATATATTAACAGGTAGAATTCCAACTTTAATTAGATAATCTCGGGTCCAAACTGCGGCCGCTACATCTAAGGTCGCGAGCCCTACGTCTCTCACAGTAAAGTCCAATTTGGGAGCGGACCCTCCTAGGGCCATCTTTCATAGTCGAGCATACCCGATACTGGAACCCGATATCACCACGGCGTGATAAAGCGCATTCACTATCATTTTACCATCTTGTTCAGCCATTGTTGATAATTATAATTATTGCATATAAAAGGGATCGCGATCAATGTTTAAATGGGGCACATCTAATTGCGATTGGTGTTTCGTAACTTTCTTCGGAACACTGGCTGGTTGTTTTTTCGATAAGGATTGGTGTAATAGGGGGTATTTCCACACACACAGGGCACCAACAACTGCCAGACCACAACAAGCAACCCAACTCCAATTCGTGAATTGGGGGTGTTGTGGTTCAATCGGATTCAACTCCAATTTCGATTGGGTTGAGTGTGCTTCCAATTCGTGAATTGGGGGTGTTGTTGCACTCAACAATGTTGAACCCGATTGCTCTGTCTTCAGATGTTTTGCTGTGTCCGTCCCCGATTGCAACGACTGTTTGGCCTCTCGAAGCTCGGCGAGTATTTTATCTTGTTGAACTTTTCGGGTGGCAGACGCCGCCCGCCCAGATGCCTGTCTTATTGGGTTTTTATGTCGTGCAACCGGATTCGTCCAATCTCGATTGGATGTTGAGGGCTCCTGTGGAGCTGCAGCAATCTCCGATTGAACCACAATCCCCGATTGCTGGGGTTCCGTCACTCTCGCAGGTGTGTCTTGTGTTATCATTTATAATATTAATATTAGAGCTTATAGTTCGTGGGCATATATGTCCAAATTGACAGTGTTGACCCGTGGTCAACGATGTTGTCAGCGGAGCTAAGTACATTCCAAACTTGTGATAAATTGAGCAGCAGGCTGTTCTAAGAGTGTGTCCTATAAAAGGGTCAGTCTCTAGATCGCGAATCAACCCCGCGGTGTTTGGTATAGGGAGAAGTATACTAACGGCGGTAGCGTACAAATGAATAGCCGCCGATCCAAGAGTTTTTGTCATCTCCGCACCTAACCTAGATTCGTATCGCGCGTACATTTTATCGATCTCCGCATCTGACATCTTATCCACCTGACAAACTGAGAGACGCCTACCGAGATAATGCTCCGATTGTCCCCCAGCAACCAGCGCAGCTAGCCGCTCTCGTCGCGCAGCATTTTCATTTTCATTCGTATCGGCCCCAATCACGATTGGAGTTGCACTCAACCCAATCGAAATTGGAGTTGACCCCGATTGCTCTGTCGGAGTTGATGTTTCATTATCTTTCAGGAAAGATACCGTGTCGGCAGCCGGAGTTGAGGTTTCTATTAGCTGATCGAGAAGTTCGTCGCAGTTCATTATTGCTAATTTTCTTAAAATTAATTTAACTATTCTAACAAGTCTCATAACTTTAAAATATTGCCAAGCGCACCACCCGATACTTATGATCACCGTTATGCTCGCAACAAAGCTCGCAGCGGAGCACCAAATTGTTAACATTGTTAACCATTGGTCAGCATTTGTTCAACATTTGTTAAGCATTTGTTCAGCATTGTTCAGCAATTGCTATGCATTGTTGAGCAATTGAAAAAGCATTGTTAAGCATTTACTCAGCAGTTACTGACGAGCGTTAAGTAATTGCTAATTAATTTTATAAATAATTTTAAGAAAATTATAAAATTAATTATAAAATTAATTAATTGATAACTTTATAAGCAGTTGGTTGATCAGTCTTTAGCAGAAGCTTGGCGTGCTTAGTTTCCGAAAGCATCTGTCGAACCTCCAGGCGCTCCTCGCGCGTTGGGATAACGTCATTCTCTCGAAGACAGTCATCGAATGAGTCTCGGTCCTTGCAGTGAAAGAGGGCGACCCATTTCGTTTGCTCGCGCAGATCCTTGAGGACGGCGTTGTACTTTTGAGTGGAGATCCATACGCTTTGCCCAGCATGGCGGCCAGAAAATGCGAGCTCGGAGAGCATGTCCTTCTTTTTGGTCATCGCCGCCTTGGCCGAGCAATCGTCAATCACATATAGGGTGGGCTCACCCTGGAATCTTTGGTATAAACCACGCAACCAATCGTGAAGCCTATAACCGGGGTAAATAACGTATACCTCAGGGTCTGTCCATATCCACGGGCGCCGCTGATAAGTATCGTTGTGCCGCACAGTGGGACACAGGATCACAATGTGACGAAAGACATCGCGGTAGGACCCCTCGAGCAAGTTGAGGATGAAAACCGTTTTTCCACATCCTGTCTGCCCACATATTATGGCAGAGTGGGCATCTCCAATCGCGAATTGGTATTGATCGCTAATTTTCTTAATTTTTACTAAATTTTTAATTAATAAATCGTTAGATTTAGTAGAGTGCTGAGACGTATCGACCATCTTCGATGTTGAGTTGTGCGTCTGTAATTATATATAAGTACACGTTCAATGGCCCATTTCCATCCGCCTCTTTGGTTATCTGGATCGTCACACCCTCACTAGCGTTCTCAACTTGGCGTCCGCTGCCGTGTATTTGGTCGTCGTCGCTGGCTCGCATGTCTAGCCATAAGGCGTATTTGGTATTCAGGAACTCCGCGAGGGAGACGGCCGAGAGCTGCAGGTCTTTGGCAACCGCGGCAACCTCCGCGCTTAGAGCCGGCAGCAAACTGCTTTCTTACTTCGCCCCACTGCTGTTGCGCGCGAAGACCCGCGCTGTAGAGTTGATTGGGTATTCCCTCGATCGTCACCTCTACCTTTGTGATTTTGGGGTTATAGAATTTGTAGGTTTTTCTAGCCCCGAACGCGAACCGAGCATCCTCGAACAACATCAGTATACCTATATCAGTATAATATTTCACAATGTGTCACCTTTGTTTTTCTTCATCTTACGATGACGAAGAACTCGGTCGTAAAGTATGGCAACGCGCCCGGCGTACTGGGTTCTGATCAATCGCGCGAGTTCGGGCATCGTGACCATGTCGTACTCCAGCGAAACATTATCGATCGTATACGTCGATAACATGTCGGTGCTATGAGAACTCGGCCGTAGTCGTTGAACGTTAGTTCGTATTCGAGGCGGTCAGCCAAAGCACTCTGATAGTAGGGCATGTGACTCTCCAGCAACTCAAAGTCGAGCGGGATGTAGAAACGGTTGCCTTAAGCGCCCGTGACCGCGTTGTCGCTCGCGTTGTTATCTGCCTTGTTACCAACCCCGATTCTAAGTGTGGTTACGTTCTTATTTTTGCTGGTGTGAATACCCTGATAGACCGCGTTTTCGCGCTCTTGCGCCGTCTTCCACAGGTCCTGATAACAATGGTAGACGTCGCTGTCATCGATCGACATCACCTCATTACCAGAAATCATTATCATGGTCTTCTTGACGATGGCGCGACCCAGGTTCTGAACGACGGTTCGGTCCGCGTCCGTCGACGTCAGCGAAATAGTGAAAGCGAGGCGAACAGTACCCGGCACAATGACGTCGTTAGCTCCGTGGTTGGGGAAGCGGACTAAGAGCTGCTGGTTCTGGTCGATCGTCGATGGGTTGTTCGTAATAACGACACTCTGTCTCACGACTTTTGCCCCGAGGGGCTCACGCAGTCTGCGGTATGGATTGAGTTTGCGACCGTATTGACTCGAAGACATAATTTAGTGAAACTATTAAACTCATATGGTTTTTTCTTTAATACATAATTAATTTTAAGAAAATTATAAAGATGGCTGATTACGATATTGACATGGATGAAATCGGCAGAGACAATTACGTCGAGGATGACCTCGGCCAAGACGAAACGCCCTTCATAGATGCGATAGGGAATCCACCTCTAATCCAATCACAATAGGGGGAATTAGGTGGCGCTACCACTAGTCAAAGTCTGGAATTATTCGAGGGAGCTGTAAACGACTACTACAACAGTTTGGCAGAAAAAGGTCTGGTCCCATCTGTCGGTCGTGACTACTCCAAGTTCAAATTTGATCTTAACGGTAGATTGCGACTAAAAGCAGCATCAAATCTCCCAATAGTCAACAAGAGGACCGGTTAACCCCTAGCGCTGAGCACCATTGCCGGAAACCCGGGCGGTGGCCAAATCGTAAGGAACGAACTCAGATTTCCAGATTGGAAGCGTGGTAAAACAAGTATGCCAACCCGCGCTGTAGAGGCCCTACAGTCTACCGACGAAACGATGGCGAAGACGGCCGCCGCGATAGAAACGGTAGAGCTCAGCGAGGTCCCTCAAATAGCCACCGACGCTATTAACACGATGGAGACCACGTTCAGCGAAAACGAAATACTCAACGATGACCCACCGTTACCTCTTCGCGAACTCCGTGGACTCGATAAGGCTCTACAAACGGTCCGGGCGAACTGGTCCTTAACCTCTCCAAACTCTCGGCGCTGGATGAACATATCGCGCTAGAAGAAAGAAAACTGGAGGAAGCCCGTGGTGATATAGAATCTACCGAGCGGATCGCCGAACGAACGACTGCGGTCGTTGCGGGACGAAAGAGAAGCTAGCTTGCAGGCTGCCTCGACTAACCGTGAGGCACTCCGCACACAAATAAGTCGGATCCGCGAAACAATCTCGAGGGTCCTGCACGAGAAGACGACACTCGGTGAGCGTCTTCGCACTCTGTTCAGAGAGCAGGGCATCACGATAGTAAGCATCCTCACAGCTCTCGGCATGACTATATCAACCATAGTTCTAGCTTTCACTTGTGGTGCGGCGCCACCACACGCGCCACCACCCACACCACCACCCGCGCCATCCGGTGGAGCCAAGGAGTGGGTAAAAAAACAACTAAAATCCCTCGCCAGTCTCCTGGCTAAATTAGCCGAAAAGGCGGCTGCCGCACTACCTGGACTGATCGAAAGTATCGTTTCTTACTTGCTATCTATATTAGCAAAAACGGCCGGATGGCTCGCCAAGAATACTTGGGCTTTAATCGTGGCAATCGCCGGTCTCCTACTTTTACTCTCTCGAGAGTTCCTAAAACCAAGGCGCGAGTAGTCCGATCGCCACGAGGGCAACGACGAGCCCTAATTTCTCCTCCTCGTTTGTTGTGCTTCCAATCTCGATTGATGTTTCCGCTCCTGTTCCAATTCGTGAATTGGGGGAACTCAATTCGTGAATTGGGTGTCCTATTGCTGTGGGTGAAACAACGGGTTCAAATGAACTTGATGGGGTGGCTAATTCGTGAATTGGGGGTTTTATGAAATCGGTTCCACTTACAACTCCGCGCCCAATCATGTTGGGGGTGCGCATGATGATATCCGTGTTCACGTTACCGTTGTGGCCGATTTTATGATTGGCGGTGGCGATTACGATCTGATTATTGTAACCGTCAACCGGATCGTCTCGTAGTATCATATTGCTCGGCGCCATATAAAGACCTATTCCAAATACATAGTCTACTGGAGTGCTGGCATTCTGCAAAACGTCTTGATAATTCTGGATCGCCTTCTCCAGGTACACCCTAGCTGAGATGGCGTCCTCTACAAGTGCCAAGAATTGTTTTTGTGCATCAAACGCCGTTCCCGTGCCCAGTATAGAACTGCGAGTTTGCTTCTGTGCGCCGAGGATGGCCCAGACGTACGTGCGAATGGAGTCGTTGAGGCGAGTAACCCCGGCCTGCGTGAACCCTAGACCCGTATCTAACATAAATGTACCCCACGCGTCCTGAACCTCAGCAGCCTGCTGTATGTAATCGATGTGAGCCCGTTTCGGAGGTAACATTTTACAAGAAAACACGCCACAGTGCCGACCTCCAGACACTTCCGGCCCGAAGGTCATCGTTGCCGGGTAAAAATTCCCGGCGTTCCGACTGACAATGTGGTCGCCGGAGTGATCGTGTCTGAAATCAGTCTGCGTCAAATTCCCGGACTGGCCCCGAATGAGAACGTCCCCGAGGCCGGTGCTGGTAGGAAATGCTTTCTGTCTCCAGTCCGCGTCTTTTGAAACGTTAAATTCGTTACACAGTCTTTCAAACGCCATACGGTCGTATGCGTTGGAAATGGGATCCCAGGCATCGTCTTGAGGTAGTGAAATACCTAGTTCTTTCAGAATCCTCCTAATAGTATAATACGCATGAAAGTTGTAGACACTTCGGAGCATGACATTCTTGGATGTCAGATGGTCTTTATGTGAAACTCCACACCCGGCTGTTGCGCACCATACAGCGAAATTTATTTGGTTCTTCCCAAACTGCATCGGTGTTGCTTTCCACCCGTTTACCGCCTCCGTCGTATTAATCTTGGGCAGCCTATATTGTTCAAAGATGTCTGGGAAGTTGGTGGCAAATCCACTGTCCGGTCTAACCGTTACGGTTGGGTGTACAAGGCGGTTAACAACGTATTTTTGCGTGTATTTACCACCGACCGCGTACTTTGCATTATAATTAAAGCTAAATTCTTTGGTATCCATTGAAAGATATTATTATGTTTGCTACTATCACTAATGTTCAAAAGAGTTGTGAACTTCAAAAGTTAATCGACAACTGCTGCGGACAACGCCGGGTAAGCCTTAGATCAATCACCTTCACGGTAGGCTGGCGAAACTTTGGGGAGCACGAAGGGTTTTACTATGTGAAGGATGGACAACAAGTAGGTGTAAAGCTGCATCACGGACTGTGGGGAGCAAGACAGCTCATAAACTTTGTTTCCACAGAGCTTGGCGACGAAGCCAACCTCACAGTATCAAAGGCTACCGGACTTGCAACATTAACTGCCCCCGAAGGCGCTGTGATAACTATGTCAAATTCGTTAGGCATTCGCCTCGGTTTCAGCCACCCACTTAAAACGATTGTTTCCCCTCGGGGCCAAAACTTTGTTGGAGAGGTGCCTGTGGATCTAGCCTTTACCAAAACTCGCAGGGTGCACCTGGATCGGGTGAACACATCGTACAACATAGTAGACGGAGCTCCCAGCACATTATTGAAAACCGTGCCCGCCAGCGACTGTTTCTTTGGCGAGACTGTTACCTTAGACTTCCCACACCCCGAGATGAAAGTTTTGGAATCGGGACACATCCACGAGTTGAAGATTTCTATTCTTGATGATAAAGGGCGAGTGTTGAAGAACGATTACCCGATTTCGGTCGTCCTAGAAATTTCAAATTAATCAATTTTAAGAAAATTAGAATTAAACGCATGTTCGTAATATATATTATCAACATTATTGAAAATGATAATATACGGACCAGGTAGTTCTTCCGATTGGGTGACAAATTCAAAGAATTTGGAACCGGCAGAAGGGGGATTCATCCCAACAGAGGGCGACTTTTTAACTACCCAAAAAACAAAGGCCTTGATCAAAAGAACTATATCGGTGGTCAATGAAAAAATTCACAAGAGTCTACTATCACAACTTAGAGAATATGCCCTGGCTGTGAATACACAAAGTCGTGAAGAAACGCATACGGAACTAAACGAACTAGGTGAAAAAATAACAAAATTTCGGAAAGAGGCCAGGTTGGATATTGATAAAGTCCGAGAAGACCACCAGTTGGACCTTACGGAGGCTTATGATGCGTTGCGCTTAAAAGACTCTCTCACCAGAGAAGCGACACTTACCGAACTAGGAAAACAAATAACCAAATTTCGGAAAGAGACCCGGTTGGATCTTGATGGAGTCCGAACGGGTATTGATAAAGTCCGAGAAGACCACCAGGCGGACCTTACGGAGGCTTATGATGCGTTGCGCTTAAAGGACTCTCTCATCAGAGAAGCGGCACTTACTGAACTAGACGGGAAAATAACCAAATTTCGAAAAGAGACCCGGTTGGGTATTGATAAAGTCCGAGAAGACCACCAGTTGGACCTTACGGAGGCTTATGATGCGTTGCGCTTAGAGGACTCTCTCAGCAGAGAAGCGACACTTACTGAACTAGACGGGAAAATAGCCGAATTTCGGAAAGAGACCCGGTTGGGGATTGAGGGGGTCCGAGAAGACCACAAGGCGGCCCTTGTGAAGGCTTATGGGGTGTTGCACTCAGAGGACTCTCTCATCCGAGAAGCGGCACTTACTGAACTAGACGGAAAAATAACCGAATTTCGAAAGGAGGCCCGGTTGGGTGTTGAGGGGGTCTGAACGGGTATTGACAAAGTCCGAGAAGACCACAAGGCGGCCCTTGCGGAGGCTTATGGGGTGTTGCGCTCAGAGGACTCTCTCATCAGAGAAGCGGCGGTTGCTGAACTAGAAGGAAAAATAACTGAATTTCAAAAAGAGGCCCGGTTTGGTGTTGAAAAAGCCCTAGAAGACCACCAGTCGGCCATTACGGAGGCTTATGGGGTGTGGCGCTCAGAGGACTCTCTCATCAGAGAAGCTGTACTTACTGAACTAGACGGGAAAATAACCGAAGTTTCCGATAAACTGAAACATGCTCGTAGAGCCGCGACCAAAGCTCTTGAGGAGGCCTCTGAAAATATTCGTGCTGAGGCCCATACCTCTATCGGGGGGCTTGCCGGATTGTTGAAAACAATGAAAACACAAAAACGTGTCATAACAGTTTGGGCTGAGAAGCGGGGCCCATTGGTTGAGAGCTCTCTGAATATTCGTTCGGTGCCAAAGCTAGTAATAAATGTGGGGGGTACGCCATGACAGTTCCAGGTACACTTCCCCGAATGGCGGTCTGCTCGGTTAATGCTAATGGTAAACCTGTGGGCGCGGTCATGATAAATCTCGTACTGGATGGGAAAGAACAGGCAATTGGAGACACTAAACTCGCTGGAGATAGTTCGTCGGTGGTTTTGTTCGCCGGTGATGATCTAATTAGACTTTCCGAAGGTAGTATTATTAAATTTGTTACGAAAATCGCTGACCCAGCGAGTTCTTCCACTATTGTCTCATTACTAATTTAACTTAATTTGTAAAATACTAATATAGAAAATCATGAACGAATCACCGCTTCCAATTGTCAATACCAATCCACCAACACTGTATCCAATTGTCAATACCACTCCATCAACACTATATCCAAGTAACGAAAGAAGTTCAGATTTTAGGTTGAATAATATCGTCGCTATGCAGGATATTTTAGTTAGAGAATGTAGAAATAGAAAAAGAAACGCTAAAAAATGTAAGCGCGCGGCGAATATAGCTGAAGCCTCTAGTACGGTTCTGGCAAGTTTATCTGTACTGAGTGGTGCGGGGACTGCTGCAACGCTATCTACAATTGTAACGGTTCCACTTGCAGGGGTTTTGAGTGAAATTACCGTTTTATCTGGAATACTTTGTATGGTAATTAGGGCGTCGGGTGGAAAACTCGAGAAAAAATGTAGAAAACATGATAGAACATCCGTTCTCGCCAGGTCTAAGAAAAATAGCATCGACATTATAGTGTCCAAAGCGTTGGCCGATAAGAAAATATAAAATTTAGAGTTTGAATCCGTTATGAAAGAAATGAGGAGATATGAAAAATTAAAAAATGATATTAGAATCAAAGCGCGCGCCACCATGCCCAATATTGAGTGTACTGATTGGGATAAATTTAGGGTAAAACTTGGAGATAAAGTCGGAGGAAATGTTACAGCACCGATATAATTAATTAATGTTCTTAAAATTAATTATATCGGTGCAGTAAACAATTTAAATCAGTAAACATAATAATCAGTAATAAAAAAAAAAAAGTTTCAGGTCCCGTCGAGGCTCGAACCCGCGCCAGTAAAACCCTTCTGGGCCAACCCGGCTAACCACCTTCTGTGTTCTTTCTCTTTCTCTTTCTCATCTCGTCTTGTGGCTAGCCGGGTTTATAGCTACCCGTACAGCACACCCCCTGCCCCCCCCCCATCTATTTTTTTTTTGTATATAACAAGTTCGTTTTTATTTAATAATATAGGTTATTATGACGTACTAAAAGGGTCATTAATGTACTACCCTGCATCATGCTGCATCATGCAGCATCATGCAGGTAGCATGATGCAGCATCATGCTGCATGATGCAGCATCATGCAGGGTAGTACATTAATGACCCTTTTAGTACGTCATATCCGTCTTAATGTTTGTATTTGCCTCTTGTATAGTTCGCATAATTGTCGGTATAATATTGTAAATGCAACGTTTTTATCGGAGCGTAATAAATTACGCTGATATTTCATGTATTCAATGTCGCCTAGTGTTTTCAATTTATAGAATTTATATATAGGACTATAACCCCCGTATTCGTCGTAAACTTCTTCGACACAGCCATTAAAAACTTTCAATTCCCATTGTATTTTATTATCCATTTTCTCTAATAATATTTGTAGTGTTTTTTCTGTTCAATTTCCAATTTATAAAAGTAGTTTGATAATGTTTTTTGATCGATTCTATCTTTCTAACTGACTTCCCGATTTCAAGTATTACTAAACGATAATACTTGCGAGCACGTAATCCCTTGTTAACCATTCGATGAGTAGCCTGAATGCCACCGCATGGTGGACATAGCAATGACTCGGCTTTGGTCCCTACTCCACAATGCCGACATGGGCGAGGCGAAACGGAACCTCTTCGCATCCATGCACGGTGATGTTTGCAATATTCGTAAATACCGGTGCGATGACACCTCTCATGACTACCTGTCTTCAGTCACGCACACTTAACTAGAACCATTATGTTATTATATATACTGAGTATAACATAGGGACTCTAATAGGGTGTATATTCTCATGCCAGAAATATATGGTCTCGCGGTTGATGAAAAATATGTTCCATTCTTTAACATACCCACCGAACAGTGGGGGAAAATCCAAGTAGTATAGGAGAGTCACAATGATAACAAATTTCGTGTGGGAGCCATTGTATCATTGTATCACTTGTATCATTGTGACTCTCCTATACTACTATCGGACATAAAATTTCACACTAGCTGATATCTGGGGCGAAAACCGTACATGTTTCATGCCTCATTTGCATATGAAAATAGCCTGATAACACCGCGAGTCACTACATGTATCAGTAAAATACATATTACTTAAAGATCATATCTGTATAGCGGGACTCGTAATGTTTAGAACTATTGGAATAGTTACACACTTATACACTTATTTAATTCCTGTAAAATTATTTTGTGTCTACCGAGTGGGCATGTACCTTTAAGGCAGAACATATCTCTCACCGTGCCATATGTGACATGCCCTGACCAGTCGTATAAATATGCCAGTTGACCTCGGGGACTGTCCTTCTTTTAATATACACAATGTACATGTTTCTGAACCATTCTCCTCATGGCATGCATACTTTGTATTTACCTTGTCACAGTGATTGCAAATGTTAGCTTTATGGTCTGTATGTTTGAAAGGGTTAACATGATTAACCCTTTCGCCTCTACGTAACTGGAATGGATTTTGATATATCAATTTTGCAACCAATCCAATCGTCCAAAATTTTTTTTTCAGGCTAGTCTGTTTATGAAAAGGGGGGTGTGTTCATACTCAAAAATAAGAAAGTTACTTGCAAAAATGCAGATCCTGATGAGCCAGCTCATCTGGATCTACACTATTTGCCACTACCACTATACAGGCCTGTGGTGTTGAAAGGGTTAATATTGCATCTTCGGTATTTGCCGACAATGAGGTTACTGCAATGAATTTGTTGAGCATGCTGAAAATGACGCGTTTTACAGGGATTCCGCTGGGGAAAATAAACAAGAGGGCCATGATGGCCCTAATTCGCTCACCTGACTCCATGAACACCAGAGGAGAATGTGACATTGAGTTCACATGTGTTTTAAAAAAATTGTGCTATTTTTAGATGGCGGTCATCTTGGATTAAGCGATGACTCTCATTTTACCAAATCTGAAAATGCTTCACCCAAGGATCTCAACTTACTATGAAGTTTGGCCAGCATCGGCCATATGGTTCCTAAGAAAAAGACGTTTAAAATCTTGAATAAATGGACCTTTTGCCGGCCATCATGGATGACATATCATCCGATTCCGACAAATATTGCACCAGAGCAATCGCCTCATCGATACCTTCAATTTGATATATGACCTGAGCATATTCAGTCAAAATAAAATTTGACACCACGGGCTACGCCCATTTTAGAACCCGAGGTCACCATTTTAACACCTTTGAAAGAGCATTCTACATCGATCATTCCTAGCAAGTTTCGTCGAAATCCGGCTGGCGGTTCATGAGAAGATTTTTTAAGAATTTGTGATATTTTTTAGACGGCGGCCATCTTGGATTAGCGACGACCTCCGTTTTAACAAATCTGAAAAGGCTTCACCCATGGACCATAACTGTGAAGTTTGGCCATCATGGGCCAAGCGGTTTGTGTGAAGAAGAATTTTGAAATCTCTAATAAAAGAACGACCTTTTGACCTTTCGGTGGCCATCTTGGATGACAAGACAATCCAATTTCAACAAAAATGTACCAGAGCGATGGCCTCTTTGATACCTTTGATTTGATATAGACACGACCATATTCGGTCAAAAATAAAATTTGACCCCAATTTGACCCCACAGGCCACGCCCATTTTTGACCCCGGGGTCACCATTCTAACAACTTTGAAAGAGCATTGTACATCGATCATTCCTACCAAGTTTCGTCGAAATCCGGCTGGCGGTTCATTAGAAGATTTTTTAAGAATTTGTGCTATTTTTAGACGGTGGCCATCTTGGATTAGCGATGACCTACGTTTTCACAAATCTGAAAAGGCTTCACCCATGGACCATAACTGTGAAGTTTGGCCACCATGGGCCAAGCGGTTCGTGTGAAGAAGAATTTTTAAATCTCTAATAAAGAACGACATTTTGACCTTTTGGCGGCCATCTTGGATGACATGACCATCCAATTTTGACAAAAAATGTACCAGAGCAATCGCCTCTTTGATACCTTCGATTTGATATAGACCTGACCATATTTGGTCAAAAATAAAATTTAACCCCACGGGCCACACCCATTTTTGACCCC
>CM055269.1:27460995-27500535 GCA_029237695.1 Conchocele bisecta | reverse complement strand
TAACGGCCAACAAATGGTATTAATTCAGCGACCATTTGTTGTTTACAGTTTACGTCAATTTGCGGGAAGTAAGTTATTAAAGCAGTGTCTATGTACACGGTTACAGGTAGAATCTCTAGCGATTTTGAACACGGTCCATATCGGGCAAGTTTAATTCACGGATTATTTGTCGGCTTTACGCCGGCCGGGCTAACAAATAACAGGACTGCGAGTATAGACTAGTGTATACGCGGCCACATATATCGTCTCGTATACAGTTGGGTTAACGCGCATTTCAGACGCCGAACATAACGGCTTGGGACGAAACGGTCGGCGCCGGGTCCGAAACCATTGAATTTAGTAATTAAGGCAGCACGCAGCGCATGCAAACATAGCCACTATAAATTAAACTAAATCTATGTCACTCAACGCTTATAGAAAATAAGAAGTGTGCAAGCCTCTGAGCAAATTCGCTGCTATTTGTTTGTTTATGTTGATTTAATACTTAAAATATAAATAACAATAATAGTGAATATGTATCATACGTTTTGGTAATGATCATATGTAAAAGCTTTTTTTTTTATAAATAAGATGCAACATTACAAAAACTGGAAATAGCAATTTATTTTTAAAAAAAACTGGGCGAGTAACTTTTTTGACCTGGGCAAGTACTTTTTTTTTTATTTTCTACCTACCTTGGTTCAACCTTGGTTGAAGGCCGTTTCTTGTAAGCTAGGCTTGTACTGGCCTATTTTAGCGACGTCAAATTGGATAATTGTCTTTGAAACTGGGGGGAGAGCGCAACTAAATCATGGTTAAAATGTCTGTACAATATTTTCACGTGTTGAATTTGCTGGGTCTCTTCTTCCAGGCGGAGTTGAGTGAACTTTTGAAACTATTTAGTGTGTTCGAATTTACACAATCACTAGGGAGTGCATTCCAGTCTGTGACGACTCTTTGAGAGAATACTTTTTGTCGCAACTGCGAAGGATTTCAGGACTTTCAGTCCTTTGATTTTAAATTAATATCAGGCGTTGTGTTTGCTCTGTACAACAAACAGTGTATAATAAACATTTGCATGTATATATTGTTGTTCATGATATTTTTTCAACCTTTTGAATGCGGGAGACGAACATTGTCGTCTGCTATTGTTTCATATTTCTCAACAGCACAAACAACATGGCCCAGCAGGACTCCAGAATCGTTTCCAGTGGAGATGATTCTCAAGTGCTGCAAAATCATGTTCTATTAAAGAAAAAATGGAAATTAAAATAAAACAGCCGACGAAACATAATTCAACGCTGTAATGGTAATATTTACCTAAACAATACATGCCACGAATATAGCGGTATTTATTGATTACTCGCAGATACATCAAGCAATGTAGACGCATATCAGAGTGTGCGTGATGCACACGCTGGTCAGTGCCCACATTGATTGTTTACATGTTCAATTGTACATAAGTATTCCGGTAAACACTTAATAAAGTATATCATACTACATCACGATTTTCAAGTGTTTCAAAAAAATTATTGATTAAAACAGAAGAATGCTTCTGACGGTTTTCAAGAACTTTTGAGACAATCAATAAGTCGTAGTATGATAGCTTTAACATATTCGATTTACGAGTTCTTGCTTCAGTAATAAAGTGTGTTTTGTATATGCAATACGAAATATGACATAGTATAATATTAATATATTCATATTCCTTAAGCTGAATTTTGTATCCTAGGATAAGAAACTCAAGCGAACGGATTGATTTGTCAATTCCACATTTTCGGAATATGTTGGATATATTTGTCCAAAATTCATTCAGATACCTACATGTAATGAAAAAATGATCATACGTTTCTTGTTCATTACTTAGCGGTATTTGAGATTTTCCAGGTAAACAGGTTTTCATTCGTTGCTAGAATTCTATGTAATGCTTTGTATTTAAATTGTTTAAAGCGGTTATCAATTACTACTTTGTTTAGGACATAATAAAAAGATCCCCATGAAATGTTCTGCTGAAATTGTTGTTCCCAGTATTTATGGATATATGGTATTGCTATTTTTTTCTTCAGTAGTATATAATATAGTTCTTTGTTCGCGATGTTTTCGAATGGTTTATTATTTATGTAAACCGTAGTCAAGCTAGTTTTAACTTTTGTCTGAATGGACTCTGTGGTTGTCAAAGTAATCTTCCAGGCTCTTGGTATTGACTCTTTAATAGTGTTTCCAGTTTTGCTTATTTTTCAAGCGGGAAAGAATACGAGTGGTATCAATTTGTCCTGACTTAGAAATTATATCGCTAATGAAAATCAAATCTGCGTCTATCCAGCGTTTGAAAATTAAGCATTTACCGTTATGTTTTATATATTTGTTACCCCAAATGATTTGTTTACGGATATCATAAAAATGTTTTGGGCTTTCTTTATTCAACGCAATACAAAAATATGCCCAAATTCCAATAAGATGTTTGTAGAATGCAGGAATACTGAGGTGTTCATTAGGTAACGATTTGATGGAGTCCAGGTTCGTGTTGAATATAAGAAAAGTATTACCAAATTGATTAAGAAAGAATGCAGGTATCAATTTCCAATTGGCGTTATCGATGATTTTCAGTGATTTAATCCACTTTAATTTCATATTATTCGCATATGTTTCGATATCAATCATTTCTAAACCTCCGTTTAATTTTTTTCCAATGATGATTGAGCGTCTAATTTTATCATTTTTACCATTCCATAATAATCTGTAAACTATGGAACTTATTTTGATAATTATGGATTTCGGTGTAACTATGGTTTGCATTAGGTATGTCAGTTTAGATAAAAGAAGTGATTTTATTACCAATATTTTGCCATAAAATGTTAATTTTCTTTTATTCCATGAATCTTTTATTTTTTCGCACTGGCGTATTTTGTCAGTCCAGTTGAGATTTTCACATTCTTCTTTAACATTTCCGAAGTACCCACCTAGTGCTTTCACAGAAGTGTTTGTGAATTCTATATTTAAAACTGTTTTACATGCTTTATGTTTTGATTTTCCTACCCAGAGACCTACTGTTTTACTTTTATTTAGTTTTAGCCCTGAGAATGTGCCCACTTCTTCAATTGTTTTCATTGCATTTTCTACATCTGCTTCGTTCGTTAAGAAAAGTGTAGTGTCATCAGCTAGTTGAATAATTTTTATTTGTTTTTTCGTAGTGTCTGTTTTTACAGATATACCGTTTATTTCGTTGTTTGTTCTAACCTTGATACCTAGAATTTCAACAACAATTATAAATAAAAGTGCAGACAGAGGACACCCTTGTCTGACTCCACGAGATATACTAAATAGCTGTGATTTCCAGCCATTGTTTATAACACATGCTGATATATTTTGGTATAAAACGTTAACCCATCTTATAAATGTTGTTTTAAAGTACTTCAAACATGAAATCCCATTCTACTGTATCGAATGCCTTTCTAAAATCTACAAAAAGTATAGCTGCATCCAAATCAAGAATGTCAGTATAATCAATTATATCTTGAATTTGTCTTATATTATTTCGAATATATCTATTTTTAATATACCCCTGTTGGTCTAAACTAATGATGTTCGGTAATATTTTTTGTAAACGTTTTGCTAGGACTTTTGCAGCTGTTTTATAATCTACATTTAGGAGACATATTGGCCTCCAGTTTTCGATATTTTCTGGATTGCCTTTCTTGAATAATAGAGAAAATACACTTTGTTTTTGGGTGTGAGATAATTCCCCCTTTTCAAACCCTTCATTTAACGATGATAAACGATAAAATTCGACTGGTAACCCATCGAGTCCCGGGCTCTTGTTAAGTTTCATATCAGTAATTGCACATTTACACTCTTCGATTGTCATTGGCCCTTCACAAAGATTCGCTGATCCATCATATAATGTGTTATCTAATTCGATTGATTCAATATAGGAATGTGTATCAGTATCGGCATTATTTAAAGTGTACAGCGTTTTATAGAAGTTTACTTCCTCGTTCAAAATAGCTTCGATGGAATGTATTCGTTTATTATTAACCGTCAATGAAGTAATTACTTTTTTATTTTGCCTTGATTTCTCTAGACTATGAAAGTATTTTGAGTTATGTTCTCCTTCTTCTAGGAATTGAACCCTAGAACGTATTTGTGCTGCACATTTTTTTAAATTATATATTTCTTCGATTTCTTTTTCTACTATGTTGGTTTGCTGTTTTATTGTTTCATTATTATCGGAATCCGGGGTTGAATATAAAGTCTGCAGTTTATTTTCCAGTTCTTGCAGTCGGTTGCTACGTTCTCTTGATTTCATTTTAGAGAAATGTATAGATTGTTCTCTAATTTCGTACTTACACATTTCCCATTTTGCTTGGTAACTAGCAATATTCAAAGGAATAATTGAATCAATAGCGTTATTTATAGTTTGAGTGTATGTGCTATCCGTTAAATGAGACACATTTAATTTCCAGAACCCCCGTCCTCTTTTATTGGGTATCTTAAGTTTCAGCGAAATCGCCATATGATCTGTACTTTGAATGAGAGCTGGTCTAATGTAGGTTGAGAAAATCAAAGGTATTAAATTTGTATCTATTAACCAAAAATCTATTCTACTTTTTTCTGCACTATTATTCCTACGCCAAGTAAATTGACATTTATTACCATGATTACTGTGAAACTGTTTCCAAACGTCAGTAACATTGTGAAATTTAATAAACTTGCTTAGATTCTCAACAGGCATTTTTATTTTCCTCAATGTTGAGGTTTTATACACCCTATCTGTCTTATTGAGCGTATCATTAAAATCACCGCCTACTATTTCAACAACTTGTGTATTATAACTTAAAGTATTGCTTAGTGACTTGAAATAACTATTTCTAGCATTCTTATCGTTCGGTGAGTATATATTTAATAACGTAAACATGTTATCAAGTGCTTCTATATTTAATATTACATATCTACCATTATCATCATACAGTTCATCTATAACGTTGAATTGCATAGCTTTCCTTATTAAAATCGAACAACCTTTGCTATTTGTTTCTCCAAATGAGTGGAAAGTTTCCCAATCTCTAAATTCATATTTGACATGTTTAAGTAGATCTTGTGTAAAGTGAGTCTCTTGGAGTAGTACAATATCAGATTTTTGTTGTAAAAGCCATTGTAATAACCTTGCACGCTTAGCGTTTTCACGAAGTCCCTGTGTATTTAATGAGACTAAGTGTATACAGCTATATTTAGACTGTTCCATTGAAAAGTAAAATTATAAATAGTGTCAATATTAACATAGTAACTGTATACAAAAGTATTACATAAGTCGTGGTAAAACTGCATGTAATTTCATGCCGGATGTTTGTAACAATCCAGTCATATAACGCCCTTACTCCCTGATATGTCTCTGCGCAAAGTTGTATCTTAGCGAAACGAAATGTAAGACCTATAAATGCAGATATATCTACTGAAACGTTATTGTGTGCTTTGAGTGGGCACAGATAAATCAAATCTTTAACATGTCGAAAGATCGTACAATGTGCATATGATAATGCAAGTAATGTTACCTGTGAAGTAATTACATGTATAAAATGTACATTAGGCACATGCAAACTAATACCATAAATTCGACCACATGGAAATCAAAGGATTTAACAGGAAAAAGGAGCAGTTAAATAACTGTATTATGATAGTTGTATAATTCAGGCGTGATACCACGACAACATACTAACATGCGTTGACATTCATATCCTTCATTGTCAACAAATCACACGTTCTCTCGACAAATGCACAGCTATGACACCAGCAATCATGAAGCTATTGAACAGAAAGCACATGTGTGCTCTCCCTTCAACAATCCGGCCAATAAACCAATTGTCTCATTACGATCCAATAACAAGCAGGATATATCATAATTGCCACTATCACGAGACTGCCCACCCATCGAAAGAACGCAAGAAACGTTAAAACAACATCGGATGAGGTCAATAAATAGCTCAATAATCTCAACATAGAGAAAAATTCATGAGAAATGCCAATTTCTCAAGCCGACCTTCCCTTAGTCGTCTAATCACAATAAATGCAAAAGATCCTACCTTATCATCTTCATAAATCCACCATTAATTTACGTAGCTTGTTGATCAATCACTCATACCAAGCATCTCCCGCTTTAAGTTCAAGGTCACTCATGCAGGTAGGTTTCTAGACATAGTCATATGGAACATGTATATCACATACACAAATAAGCATCACAAAGCAACATGATATACAGGGCTTGGGGGGGGGGGAGGGTTTAACAAATATTTTGACAATCAGATATCACACCACTGAATTATACAACCTGTAGCACGGATGCGTAAAAATTTAGTATATATATGCATATATCACGTGACTTTGTTCAACCAATGAGCAAAGGTTTACTACGTGTTGTGAAGCGACTAATTTCACAAGAAAAGACTCAACAATTTAGAATAAAGTTAATATAAAACAAGATAATTAAATAAGTATCTATATCGTTGTAGGAAAATACCAATATAGAACTAAATAAAATAATAACATAAGCAAAGACTGTGTCTCAAAATGAATTCTTCACTAAGAAGGTGACAAAATATACACGGAAATGCTAAAAATAGATAACCAACAAATCACAAATATTAAAGGGACGTTCTCGGATTTCAGTAATTAACTTTCTTATAATATAAAAATTACCCATTAGGCACATGCAAACTAATATTTACATTCAGTTTGCCTTGCATGTAAACCCGGTTGTGTCAAATTGCTGTTTGTTTGTTAGATTGATAATACCTGAACATGATGACTGACGAATGAATATAACGGACAATGACGAATGTCAGAGATATGGAAAATACAAAGATTACAGGATATGTCACATGCAGATGAATACGAAATGAAATCAGCAAGAAACAATAGCATGTGACTGTGAGCTTATGCCTTTTCTAACCAGTGTAGAACATATACTGGACTGAGCTGATATCTGCAGTTTGATCAGGGCAGGGCTCCAGATAAGGAATTAGTAATCACGTATTGTCAGGGGGCCCGTTTCACTAAACTGTGTACGATTAAACAATTGTTTGTATGTGCAAATTTAGGATCGTCTGGAAATTACAATTGATGGATTTACATTTATTGAGCATAGTCTGATTTACATTTATTGAGCATATGCAGACTATGCTCAATAAATGTAAATCCAATAATTGTTTACAAGAAAACATTGTTAATGTGACATTTACCGACTATCATAATTTTGCACTTACAAACATTTTACTCGTACAAAGTTTAGTGAAACGGCCCCCAGATCCTGATCAGCCTGGGCAGATGCACAGACTGAACTGGATCTACACTGGTCGCAAATCCTATAAGCCATGTTTCTCCACTCACAGCCACATAGGAGGAAGTAAACAGTAATTCAACTACCGGGTAGACATTGCAGATATCCAACATCCTTGATTACTGTAGAATGTGTGAATGCAACTTTGGAAATGTGAAGCTTGATTAAATGACATTTGTTTATAAAATTACTGCATTAATATTGTATGTACTACAACTAGAATTTATTTTCTACATATGGGACACGCCATGTGGTACCGTTGCACATCTGCATAATCATAATCATTAAATAATTTACAAATTTACAATAGTTTTCATAAATAAAGTAAAAAAGTGGACAAAAGTTGACAAAATTTGACATATAATTCCGCATGTACTCTGAAAAGTTTGTCCACTTTTGACGCCATTTACGGAAAATATTGTAAATTTTGTAAACGTATTTCATGAAAGTACGCAGATGTCCGAAGGTACAAAATCACATGGCGTGTCTCCTATACATGTTAGTAGAGGAAATGTCCCTTACAACATTTGTGACCACCATAGCACCAGACCAGCCTGTACATCCGTGCAATCTGGTCAGGGTCTATGTTAGCCACCATTCAATCAATCGTACATGTGATTTTGCACCTAAGAAGATAGGCAATATTTCATGAATATTATTTACAATATTTTCCTTAAATGGCCTCAAAAGTTTACGACATGCTCGGAGCAAATGCGGAATATAATTCCACATTTGCCATGAAAATTTACCAACTTTAAACATCATTTACATAAACTATCACAGTTTCTGTAAATATTTTTTATGAAAAATCTTCTTCAGTACAAATCGCATGGCTTGTCTCCACCCTTTTCTCAGCTAGCGACCTGGGGCCCGTTTCACTAAACTTTGTACGACTAAAATGTTTGTAAGTGCAAATTTAGGATCGTCTGGAAATTTCAATTGATGGATTTACATGTATTGAGCATAGGCTGCATATGCAGCCTATGCTCAATAAATGTAAATCCAATAATTGTTTACAAGAAAATATTGCTAATGTGAAATTTACAGACTATGATAATTTTGCGCTTATGAACATTTTAGTCATACGGCTCTCACTATTTACTTAAACAATACATAGGAATTGGTTTGCTAAGTACATGTACATCTCATACTTTACAACGTTGAAGAATATTACCCATTCACAGGGGCGGCGGAAGCGGGGGGCCGGTGGGGCCTAGGCCCCCACCCCAATAATTTTGCTGGGGGGGGGGGCCTAGCCCCCCAATAATTCTGTAAATTTTGGATTTTTTATTCTAATATGTCTGTATAATCATGAGTACTGGGAACTTTGCTGAGAACTTTGCTGAGAATGCAGGAAATGGCGTTTCACACCACTTGGATTTCAAAACATTCTGGGGGCATACCCCCGGACCCCCTAGCGATATCGGGCCCTTCGGGCCCTCAACATTGGGCCCCCCCAATAATTTTCGGCTTCCGCCGCCTATTATACAGCCGCCTATGATTCAGACTAGATGCCGAATCTTTTGAGTCTGCAAATCCATTTCTCTTTGTCGGTGGAATCAAATGGTCAGGTAACTCATTCGGTAAATCATGACCGTCCATCTTTATGTTTATCAAATGATTGGCAAGAGCCCATTCATCGATATCCAGCATACCATCACGATCTACATCGGACAGCTTCCAGATCTTCCCCAACGTCGTGTTTGGCAACTTAGATTTCAAAATTTCCGCCCTCGCTGTCGCGCCTGTAATTTTACCATTTACAGGATTCAACTTGCTGAACGTTTTGTCGTACTTGTACCTATTCTGCGTGACAATCCACTCAGGCTCGCCCTTTCCTGCGTCGGCCCCCTCTCCCCGACCAAATTCGAACGGGCTCTCACTGTACGCATTAAACGCGCCACCTTTTACGACGGACATTTCCGTACTCTTCTCCGCTTCCATTGGTATCATGGCCATCAAACGCGAGATGTCCTTCGTCAACATCTGGTCCACGGTCTCGATCAGCTGCGGCCTCAGCTCGTAGAACTTGGTGAAGTCCTCCTGCATCAGCTGCTCCTGCATGCGCTTCAGGTTAGGGAAGTCGCCACGCGAGATCTGGTGCTCGTGCTCAATCAGTGCGTACGTGTCGCCGAGCTTGTCGATGAGCTCCTTTTTCTTGATGTCCTTGCCAAAAATGTACGGCATGTTCTTCTGCATGTTGCCGATGATGTAGGCGTGCACCTGCAACAGAAAGAACATCGTTTGGGGCTGTTTGTGTCTACGACCACAGGCTGAAGTAATGTTGAAGCAGAGCTCCAGATAAGCTGCGTATTTGCTTAAATACCCAATTAAAATTGCCAAACACCAATTGAAATCAGAAGTAGCGATTGCCAAAAAGCGATAAAAGAAATTGTGGTACGTTTATCATGCTGCAGAAAACAATAAACAGACCACAAATATTATAGCATATTTGTTCATATTTTCCATGAAAACACATCTTGAAAAGACATGTTTTCATTTTGAAGCAAACCATTCAATAATTGCTGTCTGTTGATGTGTAGTAAGTAGTGTGATTTTATTTTACCCAATTACAATTTTGAAATACCGAATTGCTTCTGAAATGATGGAGTGACAATACTCAATTACTAATTCCTTATCTGGAGCCCTGTTATGTACACTCTGTTTTATATGACAGAGATATGAACAGGAATAAACGCCAGTCCAAGATGTCCTTTGTTTGGGACAGCGGGTATAAATAAATATCTGCCATACTCGTACTGACTTTATGGGAAAATGTGGTTCCCGCCATCGGGAATTTAATTCCAAGAGCATGCACATTTCAGATGGTATCAAATTATTTCCTGGGTCCTAGAGTGACAATATTCAATTACAAATTCCTTATCTGGAGCCCTGGTTGAAGTAAGGTATATAGTATACATACATTAAATTTACCTAAAAACACCAATAAGTGCAAAAAAGTAGGCTAACTAGTTTCCTTTACTCCCTCCTATAACACAGGCTGAAGTAACGGACCGAGGTCTGTAAATACATTAAATATGTCTAAAAGCATCAATAAATGAAGAAAAAAATAACCTAAACAATTTGTTTTTACTCCCTCCATATACTCCGTATTATACTATGGAGTATATGGAGAGAGTAAAAAAAAAGTAACATTTGTTTAAAACAGCTACATTGAAAATCTATGCTGACATGAAGATTTAACTGTAAAAATGGGGGTTGTGACTGGAGAAATGGTTTGTGACCAGTGTAGGTCCAGATCAGCCTGTGCATCCACACAACTGTTCAGGATATGTACAGTTCGCCATTCCATCAATATAACACCTGACATGCTTCTAAAACAAGTAATATCGATCGTTATCAGGCTACAGGAATAAATTGTTAGATCAGGAGCTACACTGGTCACAAATCCCAAAAGCCCCACTTCTCCAGTCACAGCCACAAGGAAGTACAAGTACATGGATAACCTATAATTTCATTTCAACTGTCTCCACAAAAAAATAATGAAACAAATGAAGAGATTAACAAAGGAAGTATGTTGGACACAAGGCAGTGTTATACCTACGTCTCAGTCCCAAGGGTTAGGGCTTTTCCCCATTTTAAAGGTACATGCCCACTCAGTAGGCACAAAATGGCAAAATAAACACTCATTCACCATTACCCCACGTATTGATTGGCATTATTATACAGTTCATATCAGACGTAGATATTCACACTGATCATGTTGATATCAGGGGCGATAAATGTGTTTCCTTAAAATGTTAACAAACATTTTTTTTACTATTTAATATCTGTATTTATTTTTTGATCTGCAATGATCATACTTTATAATCTGTCAAAAATATTATTTTTTCAGGTGACGCATTTAATTAGTATAACTAATTAAAAGATATCATGCCTCATTTGCATATGAAAATAGCGTGATACCACCGCGAGTCACTATCAGTAAGTTAACTACTAAAATGATTTTATCTGAACAGCGGGCGCTTGTAGATCTGGTGGAATAGTGACACTATTATACACATATTTAATTCCTATAAAGAACAGTTTGTGCCTACTAAGTGTGCATGTACCTTTAAGTTAACTCATTGAAGTACAATGTATATGGATACAATAACTTTTTTGTTCTAGTTTATTTCTCAATAAAAGTATATGTTGTTACCACTCATTTGAACCGTCTCACAGAGACGGTTCAAATGAGTGGTGACAACGTATACTTTCGAGAAGAAATGAAGAAAATATGATTATTTTTTTTATAAAATTTCATACTGCTTTAATGATATCCCGTCTGCAATGGGTTAATGGGAGATTCCTCTTATATTTTAAGGGACATTGGAAGTTTGAGGTGGGTTTGTTTGTTGGGGTTTAACGGCCTATCAACAGCTAAGGTCATTTAAGGCCGGGTGTTGAGGAGGGAAATTTTTCCCGGGGCTCCCTCTAGGCACAACATTGACAATGTAAATACTAAGTGCTCTTATTCCTTGTACATGTACATAATAATTATATACTACTCATATTCAACAATGGGCACAGCTGAGACATTGTAAATAGTATAAACAAAGGCCAAAGGTGAAATAAATATTTGTCGGTAACATAAATGTTGCTGAACTGACTAAGTACAGGTGTATACATAAAGAATACTGGGTTATCAAACGTACAGCCCCGCACATTAACCCTTTCAACAACACAGACCTGTATAGTGGTAATTTGGCAAACAGTGTAGATCCAGATGAGCCGGCTCGTGACGAGCCGTCTCATCAGGATCTGCACTTTTTGCAAATAGTTTTCATATTTTTGACAACAAAAACACACCAATTTCATAAATGTAAATGGACTTTTCTGAAAATCTAGTCCTACTTTCTAGATATCTAATATCGGAGTAAAAATGCGTATCATTTATTCTAAAGATATTTTGTTGTTCACACCACAAAGTGCCGTTCTATATTTGTGTTTAAAAAAACACCAAGATGCACATGTACAATATGTGTAGAAGATGTGTGCAAAGTTTCTGATCGATTGACTGAAAGGTTTTACAGGAGTAGTGTACACAAACTATGTACCCTATATAGAATTGCATACAAACATGTAGAAAAAATGGCCAAGTTGAAAAGGTGATATTTTTGTTAAAAAACTATTTTCCGGCATAAAAACACCAAGGTACACATCTTCAATATAATTATGTAGAAGAGGTGTGTATAGTTTAAGATTGATTGACTGAAAGGTTTTAGATGGGTGGTGTACACAAACGATGCACCCTATATAGAATTGTACACACAAATGTAGAAAAAAACGGCTAAGTTAAAAAACAAGAGGGCCATGATGGCCTTAATTCGCTCACCTGACTCCATTAACACCAGAGGAGAATGTGACATTGAGTTCATGTGTTTTAAAAAGATTGTACTATTTTTAGATGGTGGTCATCTTGGATTAAGCGATGACTCTCATTTTACCAAATCTGAAAATGCTTCACCCAAGGATCTTAACTTACTATGAAGTTTGGCCAGCATCGGCCATGTGGTTCCTGAGAAAACTAGATTGGTCAGTAAGCGAGGCTTACGGAATACCCCGCGTGGGCACAGGTACCCCTAAATATTTTAGATGGCGGTCATCTTGGATTAAGCGATGACTCTCATTTACCAAATCTGAAAATGCTTCACCCAAGGATCTTAACTTACTATGAAGTTTGGCCAGCATCGGCCATGTGGTTCCTGAGAAAACTATATTGGTCAGTAAGCGAGGCTTACGGAATACCCCCCGCGTGGGCCCAGTTACCCCTAAATATGTAAAATTGCCAAAGTGTGTGGTCTTGTGACCTTGACTCTGGGCTTAGCGGGGGCGGCACGAACGTGAATGTGAAGCAGATCCGAGCAAGGAAATAAAAGTTATGACCGATTTCTCTGATGTTAAGTTTTGTAAAGAGACTAAGTATGTGATCTTGGCCTTGGGATCAGCGGGGATATGTCACAGCATGATAATAGAGCCTTAAAGGAATGCATGCATGACATATTAAGTAAGAATTTTAGATGAAGTTATAACATATTTCTCTGATGTCAAGTTTTGTAAAGAGACCATGTATTTGACCTTGACCTTGGGATCAGCGGGGGTTGGACGGTCGTAGATTTGGCACAGCATGGTAGTAGAGCCTTACAGGAATGCATGTGTGAAATATCAAGCATTTCAGATGAAGGAAATAGAAGTTATAACAATATTTCTCTTATGTTATGTTTTGTAAAGATACTAAGTATTTGACCTTGACGATGGGATCAGCGGGGGTTGGACGTCGTGAATTTGGTACAGCATGGTATTAGAGCCTTACAGGAATGCATGTGTGAAATATTAAGCATTTTAGATGAAGGAAATAGAAGCTATAACAATATTTCTCTGATGTTAAGTTTTGTACTAAGTATTTGACCTTGACCTTGGGATAAGCGGGGGTTGGACGGTCGTTGTTTTGGCACAGCATGGTAGTAGAGCCTTACAGGAATGCATGTGTGAAATATTAAGCATATTAGATGAAGGAAATAAAAGTTACAACAATATTTCTCTGATGTTAAGTTATGTAAAGATACTAAGTATTTGACCTTGACCAAGGGATCAGCGGGGGTTGGACGGTCGCGGATTTGGCACAGCACGGTAGTAGAGCCTTACAGGAATGCATGTGTGAAATATCAAGCATTTTTGATGAAGGAAATAGAAGTTATAACAATATTTCTCTGATGTTAAGTTTTGTAAAGAGACTAAGTATTTGACCTTGACCTTGGGATCAACGGGGGTTGAACGGTCGTGGATTTGGCACAGCATGGTAGTACAGCCTTAACGGAATGCATGTGTGAAATATTAAGCATTTTAGATGAAGGAAATAGAAGTTATAACAATATTTCTCTGATGTTAAGTTTTGTACTAAGTATTTGACCTTGACCTTGGGATCAGCGGGGGTTGGACGGTCGTGGACTTGGCACAGCATGGTAGTAGAGCCTTACAGGATTGCATGTGTGAAATATTAAGCATTTTAGATGAAGGACATAGAAGTTATAACAATATTTCTCTGATGTTAAGTTTTGTACTAAGTATTTGACCTTGACCTTGGGATCAGCGGGGGTTGGACGGTCGTGGATTTGGCACAGCATGGTAGTACAGCCTTACCGCAATGCATGTGTGAAATATTAAGCATTTTAGATGAAGGAAATAGAAGCTATAACAATATTTCTCTGATGTTAAGTTTTGTAAAGAGACTAAGTATTTGACCTTGACCTTGGGATAAGCGGGGGTTGGACGGTCGTGGATTTGGCACAGCATGGTAGTAGAGCCTTACAGGAATGCATGTGTGAAATATTAAGCATTTTAGATGAAGGAAATAGAAGTCATAACAACATTTCTCTGATGCTAAGTTTTGTAAAGAGACTAAGTATTTGACCTTGACCTTGGGATCAGCGGGGGTTGGACGGTCGTGGATTTGGCACAGCATGGTAGTACAGCCTTACCGGAATGCATGTGTGAAATATTAAGCGTGTTAGATGAAGTAAATAGAAGTTATAACAATATTTCTCTGATGTTAAGTTTTGTACTAAGTATTTGACCTTGGCCTTGGGATCAGCGGGGGTTGGACGGTCGTGGATTAGACACCGCATGGTAGTAGAGCCTTACAGGAATGCATGTGTGAAATATTAAGCATTTTAGATGAAGGACATAGAAGTTATAACAATATTTCTCTGATGTTAAGTGTTGTACTAAGTATTTGACCTTGACCTTGGAATCAGCGGGGGTTGGACGGTCGTTGATTTGGCACAGCATGGTAGTAGAGCCTTACAGGAATGCATGTGTGAAATATTAAGCATTTTAAATGAAGGAAATAGAAGTTATAAACATATTTATCTGATGTTAAGTTTTGTAAATAGACTAAGTATTTGACCTTGACCTTGGGATCAGCGGGGGTTGGACGGTCGTATATTTGGCACAGCATGATAGTAGAGCCTTACAGGAATGCATGTGTGAAATGTCAAGCATTTTAGATGAAGGAAATAGAAGTTATTAACAATATTTCTCTGATGTCAAGTTTTGTAAAGAGACTAAGTATTTGACCTTGACCATGGGATCAGCGGGGGTTGGACGTCGTGGATTTGGTACAGCATGGTATTATACCCTTACAGAAATGCATGTGTGAAATATCAAGCATTTTAGATGAAGGAAATAGAAGTTATAACAATATTTCTCTGATGTTGAGTTTTGCAAAGAGACTAAGTATTTGACCTTGACCTTGGGATCAGCGGGGGCTGGACGGTCGTGGATTTGGCACAGCATGGTAGTACAGCCTTACCGGAATGCATGTGTGAAATATTAAGCATTTTAGATGAAGGAAATAGAAGTTATAACAATATTTCTCTGATTAAGATTTGTACTAAGTATTTGACATTGACCTTGGGATCAGCGGGGGTTGGACGGTCGTGGATTTGGCACAGATGGTAGTAGAGCCTTACAGGAATGCATGTGCGAAATATTAAGCATATTAGATGAAGGAAATAAAAGTTACAACAATATTTCTCTGATGTTAAGTTATGTAAAGATACTAAGTATTTGACCTTGACCATGGGATCAGCGGGGGTTGGACGGTCGCGAGTTTGGCACAGCATGGTAGTAGAGCCTTACAGGAATGCATGTGTGAAATATCAAGCATTTTGATGAAGGAAATAGAAGTTATAACAATATTTCTCTGATGTCAAGTTTTGTAAAGAGACTAAGTGTTTGACCTTGACCATGGGATCAGCGGGGGTTGGACATCGTGGATTTGGCACCGCATGGTAGTAGAACCTTACAGGAATGCATGTGTGAAATATTAATGCATTTTAGATGAAGGACATAGAAGTTATAACAATATTTCTCTGATGTTAAGTTTTGTACTAAGTATTTGACCTTGACCTTGGGATCAGCGGGGGTTGGACGGTCGTGGATTTGGCACAACATGGTAGTACAGCCTTATCGCAATGCATGTGAAAGAAATATCAAGCATTTAGATGAAGGAAATAGAAGCTATAACAATATTTCTCTGATGTTAAGTTTTGTACTAAGTATTTGACCTTGACCTTGGGATAAGCGGGGGTTGGACGGTCGTTGTTTTGGCACAGCATGGTAGTAGAGCCTTACAGGAATACATGTGTGAAATATTAAGCATATTAGATGAAGGAAATAAAAGTTACAACAATATTTCTCTGATGTTAAGTTATGTAAAGATACTAAGTATTTGACCTTGACCATGGGATCAGCGGGGGTTGGACGGTCGCGGATTTGGCACAGCATGGTAGTAGAGCCTTACAGGAATGCATGTGTGAAATATCAAGCATTTTTGATGAAGGAAATAGAAGTTATAACAATATTTCTCTGATGTCAAGTTTTGTAAAGAGACTAAGTGTTTGACCTTGACCATGGGATCAGCGGGGGTTGGACATCGTGGATTTGGCACAGCATGGTAGTAGAACCTTACAGGAATGCATGTGTGAAATATTAAGCATTTTAGATGAAGGACGTCGAAGTTATAACAATATTTCTCTGATGTTAGGTTTTGTACTAAGTATTTGACCTTGACCTTGGGATCAGCGGGGGTTGGACGGTCGTGGATTTGGCACAGCATGGTAGTACAGCCTTACCGCAATGCATGTGTGAAATATCAAGCATTTTAGATGAAGGAAATAGAAGTTATAACAATATTTCTCTTATGTTATGTTTTGTAAAGATACTAAGTATTTGACCTTAACGATGGGATCAGCGGGGGTTGGACGTCGTGAATTTGGTACAGCATGGTATTAGAGCCTTACAGGAATGCATGTGTGAAATATCAAGCATTTTAGATGAAGGAAATAGAAGTTATAACAATATTTCTATGATGTTAAGTTTTGTAAAGAGACTAAGTATTTGACCTTGGGATCAGCGGGGGTTGGACGGTCGTGGATTTGGCACAGCATGGTAGTACAGCCTTACCGGAATGCATGTGTGAAATATTAAGCATGTTAGATGAAGGAAATAGAAGTTATAACAATATTTCTCTGATGTTAAGTTTTGTAATAAGTATTTGACCTTGACCTTGGGATCAGCGGGGTTGGACGGTCGTGGATTTGGCACCGCATGGTAGTAGAGCCTTACAGGAATGCATGTGTGAAATATTAAGCATTTTAGATGAAGGAAATAGAAGTTATAACAACATTTCGCTGATGCTAAGTTTTGTAAAGAGACTAAGTATTTGACCTTGACCTTGGGATCAGCGGGGGTTGGATGGTCGTGGATTTGGCACAGCATGGTAGTACAGCCTTACCGGAATGCATGTGTGAAATATTAAGCGTGTTAGATGAAGTAAATAGAAGTTATAACAATATTCCTCTGATGTTAAGTTTTGTACTAAGTATTTGACCTTGACCTTGGGATCAGCGGGGGTTGGACGGTCGTGGATTAGGCACCGCATGGTAGTAGAGCCTTACAGGAATGCATGTGTGAAATATTAAGCATTTTAGATGAAGGACATAGAAGTTATAACAATATTTCTCTGATGTTAAGTTTTGTACTAAGTATTTGACCTTGACCTTGGAATCAGCGGGGGTTGGACGGTCGTTGATTTGGCACAGCATGGTAGTAGAGCCTTACAGGAATGCATGTGTGAAATATTAAGCATTTTAAATGAAGGAAATAGAAGTTATAAACATATTTATCTGATGTTAAGTTTTGTAAATAGACTAAGTATTTGACATTAACCTTGGGATCAGCGGGGGTTGGACGGTCGTGGATTTGGCACAGCATGGTAGTAAGCCTTAGAATGCATGTGTGAAATATTAAGCATTTTAGATGAAGGAAATAGAAGTTATAACAATATTTCACTGATGTTAAGTTTTGTAAAGATACTAAGTATATGACCTTGACCATGGGATCAGCGGGGGTTGGACGGTCGTATATTTGGCACAGCATGGTAGTAGAGCCTTACAGGAATGCATGTGTGAAATGTCAAGCATTTTAGATGAAGGAAATAGAAGTTATTAACAATATTTCTCTGATGTCAAGTTTTTTAAAGAGACTAAGTATTTGACCTTGACCATGGGATCAGCGGGGGTTGGACGTCGTGAATTTGGTACAGCATGGTATTATACCCTTACAGAAATGCATGTGTGAAATATCAAGCATTTTAGATGAAGGAAATAGAAGTTATAACAATATTTCTCTGATGTTGAGTTTTGTAAAGAGACTAAGTATTTGACCTTGACCTTGGGATCAGCGGGGGCTGGACGGTCGTGGATTTGGCACAGCATGGTAGTACAGCCTTACCGGAATGCATGTGTGAAATATTAAGCATTTTAGATGAAGGAAATAGAAGTTATAACAATATTTCTCTGATGTTAAGATTTGTACTAAGTATTTGACATTGACCTTGGGATCAGCGGGGGTTGGACGGTCGTGGATTTGGCACAGCATGGTAGTAGAGCCTTACAGGAATGCATGTGTGAAATATTAAGCATATTAGATGAAGGAAATAAAAGTTACAACAATATTTCTCTGATGTTAAGTTATGTAAAGATACTAAGTATTTGACCTTGACCATGGGATCAGCGGGGGTTGGACGGTCGCGAGTTTGGCACAGCATGGTAGTAGAGCCTTACAGGAATGCATGTGTGAAATATCAAGCATTTTTGATGAAGGAAATAGAAGTTATAACAATATTTCTCTGATGTCAAGTTTTGTAAAGAGACTAAGTGTTTGACCTTGACCATGGGATCAGCGGGGGTTGGACATCGTGGATTTGGCACCGCATGGTAGTAGAACCTTACAGGAATGCATGTGTGAAATATTAAGCATTTTAGATGAAGGACATAGAAGTTATAACAATATTTCTCTGATGTTAAGTTTTGTACTAAGTATTTGACCTTGACCTTGGGATCAGCGGGGGTTGGACGGTCGTGGATTTGGCACAGCATGGTAGTACAGCCTTATCGCAATGCATGTGTGAAATATCAAGCATTTTAGATGAAGGAAATAGAAGCTATAACAATATTTCTCTGATGTTAAGTTTTGTACTAAGTATTTGACCTTGACCTTGGGATAAGCGGGGGTTGGACGGTCGTTGTTTTGGCACAGCATGGTAGTAGAGCCTTACAGGAATGCATGTGTGAAATATTAAGCATATTAGATGAAGGAAATAAAAGTTACAACAATATTTCTCTGATGTTAAGTTATGTAAAGATACTAAGTATTTGACCTTGACCATGGGATCAGCGGGGGTTGGACGGTCGCGGATTTGGCACAGCATGGTAGTAGAGCCTTACAGGAATGCATGTGTGAAATATCAAGCATTTTTGATGAAGGAAATAGAAGTTATAACAATATTTCTCTGATGTCAAGTTTTGTAAAGAGACTAAGTGTTTGACCTTGACCATGGGATCAGCGGGGGTTGGACATCGTGGATTTGGCACCGCATGGTAGTAGAACCTAACAGGAATGCATGTGTGAAATATTAAGCATTTTAGATGAAGGACGTCGAAGTTATAACAATATTTCTCTGATGTTAGGTTTTGTACTAAGTATTTGACCTTGACCTTGGGATCAGCGGGGGTTGGACGGTCGTGGATTTTGCACAGCATGGTAGTACAGCCTTACCGCAATGCATGTGTGAAATATCAAGCATTTTAGATGAAGGAAATAGAAGTTATAACAATATTTCTCTTATGTTATGTTTTGTAAAGATACTAAGTATTTGACCTTAACGATGGGATCAGCGGGGGTTGGACGTCGTGAATTTGGTACAGCATGGTATTAGAGCCTTACAGGAATGCATGTGTGAAATATCAAGCATTTTAGATGAAGGAAATAGAAGTTATCAACTTTAATTTTTCTGATGTTAAGTTTTGTAAAGAGACTAAGTATTTGACCTTGGGATCAGCGGGGGTTGGACGGTCGTGGATTTGGCACAGCATGGTAGTACAACCTTACCGGAATGCATGTGTGAAATATTAAGCATGTTAGATGAAGGAAATAGAAGTTATAACAATATTTCTCTGATGTTAAGTTTTGTACTAAGTATTTGACCTTGACCTTGGGATCAGCGGGGTTGGACGGTCGTGGATTTGGCACCGCATGGTAGTAGAGCCTTACAGGAATGCATGTGTGAAATATTAAGCATTTTAGATGAAGGAAATAGAAGTTATAACAACATATCGCTGATGCTAAGTTTTGTAAAGAGACTAAGTATTTGACCTTGACCTTGGGATCAGCGGGGGTTGGATGGTCGTGGATTTGGCACAGCATGGTAGTACAGCCTTACCGGAATGCATGTGTGAAATATTAAGCGTGTTAGATGAAGTAAATAGAAGTTATAACAATATTCCTCTGATGTTAAGTTTTGTACTAAGTATTTGACCTTGACCTTGGGATCAGCGGGGGTTGGACGGTCGTGGATTAGGCACCGCATGGTAGTAGAGCCTTACAGGAATGCATGTGTGAAATATTAAGCATTTTAGATGAAGGACATAGAAGTTATAACAATATTTCTCTGATGTTAAGTTTTGTACTAAGTATTTGACCTTGACCTTGGAAACAGCGGGGGTTGGACGGTCGTTGATTTGGCACAACATGGTAGTAGAGCCTTACAGGAATGCATGTGTGAAATATTAAGCATTTTTGATGAAGGAAATAGGAATACGGACGCACGCGGACGGACGGACGGACGGACGCGGACGGACGGACGGACGTTGTCCGTCGGACGGACGGATGGACGGACGTTCAAACATTTGAGAGTTATGAGCTATTTGTTCTTTAAAATATCAAAGGATTAGCTCCTAAATATCAATGGAATTAGGAGCTTACCGACTATAACAAAGGAATCCTTTGTTACTAACCCTTACCCTAAGCTCCTAAACCCCCGATGTCGACGGACGGACGGACGGACACAGACGGACGGACAGACGGACGTTACAACATTTTGGGTTGATGGGGTATTTCCATTGTTTGAAGAACAATGAAAAATCCCATAAACAACAATAGAGTTTATGAGCTTACGGAATATTACAAAGGAATCTTTTGTTCCTAACCCCGCCCCTAAACTCTCAAACCCCCGGACGTTGGCCCGGACGGACGGACGGGCGGACGGACGTTCCAACATTTTGGGTTTATGGGGTATTTCCATTGTTTGAAGAACAATGAAAAAGCCCCTAAACAACAATAGAAGTTTGGTGACTACAGGCCCAAAAGGACCATGACCATGAAGTTTGGTGACTATAGGCCCAATGGTTACCGAGAAGATATTTGCAAATGTTCACGGACGACGACGACGGTCAGCTCACATGAGCTTCGCTCAGGTGAGCTAAAAATGATATTTTTGTTAAAAAATCTGTTTCTTTGGCATGAAAACACCAAGGTGCACATCTTCAATATGTGTATAAGACGTGTGTAGTTTCAGTTTTGTTTCTTTGTTGGAGTTTAACGACCTATCAGCAGCTAAGGTCAGTTAAGGCCGGGTCCAATGGGTTTAGTACTAAATCCCATATATTACCACAGGTGGAAGACTCGGACCTATGACACCAAAAAAATGCCTATTAAAAAAATCCCATTACCCCACCCACTTGGTCTCGTACATTACCATCTTTTATTTATAGAAGGTGGGTATAAATATGGCTATTATAGAAAGAGCCCTGTCTTTTCCGATTCGCACAAACACAATAAACATCGATTGCATGTATGAAATATGTCTCTGGCAATCGATAAAGGTATTAGGTGTGTGAATATACTTACTTCAAATCGCTGTTTCAAGTATTTATTGAGTTATTCGCGTTTTGATTACTCCATCCAAAGCGAAAGTTGCGTGTACGAAAGAATCTCACACAGTCTCTAATGTATATGGTCATGGTGCACCACTTAAGTTTGAGCTGGCGATCAGTTATTGGTCAAATATGACCGATAATCCACGCCGGACGGCCTCCGATTCTGTGTGAGATTCTTTCGTACACGCAAATTTCGCTTTGGATGGGGTATACAAAATGCGAATCACTTAATAAATGCTGGAAAGAACGATTTGAAGTGAATATATTCACACACCTAATAACACTTTAAGCTTTTCAGGTTAAAGTCTGTTACAATGGTGTCTTTATATTGTAAGTAGTTTTAGTCGTTCGGTTTTTTCATGCGGGCCAACTATTTTATTGTCACGGATTTTCGAGTCGTTCTTTCTTTTCAATAACACACCAGCAACACACGGGGGCAATTTTGTTGTCAGTAAACTTGTGTGGTTATTAAATAATGGACAACTGTTAACAAATATTTGATATTTATCACTATGAATGTTTGCTACTGCTATTGTGTCGTTTATATTTTTGGGAAGTTTGCAAATGTTCCGTTAATTCAGGGGATATGTGACGTGAATTTGATTTTTGTTGTTGTTGTATTATTGTCTTTGACTGGCGAAGCAGCCGCTGATTTTTGTTTTGGAAAACTGTGTCTGCGCCTAAAGTTAGGGAAATAATTGCAAGTATTTGTGTATCAGGGTTGGCCGGAAATATCGGGGGCGGGAATTCCCGGCGTTTAATACCGGTATTTCCCGTCCCAGGAAATACTCCCCAAAGTGGGAAATACCCGGAAATATGAATTTTGATGTTATTATTTGATAATTAAAGTTATTTAAATTAAGTTTTAAGCTCAGTAATAGTTAATTAAACAATAAACAGCTTACTTATTAGATATATGTGTTAATTACAATGTATAGATCCGTTTCATTCCAAACTAGGGATACTCCTCGGGTGGAATATTTGGCAACAATGACATTTACATTTTGCTTGTATTATTTGTTTTGTAAATTACTCCTTCATTTTTTAGGAAGCATCTGAGTGTCTGCTAGATACAATTCACAAGGATAACATCATCATGATCAGACTATGTTTAGACAACAGGCTGTTAATTGTCAACCTTCTTCCACACTAATATTCGGTATCAAGAAATGAGAATAAATGATCTTAGCATGCATGATGTGCATACACATAGTCTCTTACAAGTCTTATATGACTGACAATGTACTGTTGTTTTTATGCTTTGCATTTGTATTACTTATTTGCATTGTTATTATGACATTTATTTAACGTGAATACTATGGGCCACGATGGTACGTATGAGATACAGTACCTAAACTCGTTAAAATTAGCCAAAAGCCTACTAATGTCTACTTATATGCATGTACATGCTGTTAATTGTCAGCCTTCTCTCACACCTTTTGTGTCATACTGTATAATAAGAACCCAGAACCCAGGTGGTCTGTATATGGTCATGTCAAGTTGTAAAACAATTACACTTGCACTGTACATGGATTATCCCTGTTATCAACAGGAATTTTTCTCAAAATTCTAAAAGGAGCTTTTATTAGTGGCAGGTTACTATAGTAATGAGGGGTGTTCTCATATACAATAAAATAGACAGTTGGCAAATACTACATAGACTTGTATATAGGGAAGAAAATTGTCTAGAAAATAATTTTTTTTTTTTTCTCTAAATAAACTTATTATTTCTTTTTTTATTGCAGAATGTTTACACAGATATAAACCATAGTAGATATAGGGGAATATAGAGATTCATCTTGACATTTTGGAATGAAAAAGACCACGTTTTGTTTGTTTGAGCACTGCTGGTGGTGGGGTCCCTTGTAGGTCACCAGCACCTATAAAATAAATACATGTTCTGTTTGTGCATATTTTAGTTCATCCGGAAGATCTAGCGGACACTCGTCGCCAGGTATTTGTGAGATTTTTCTTTTCGTCGATAGTTTCCGTAAGTATTTAGGTTGAGGTTGAATCTCATAATGGTTTGTTTATTAATATTTTTTATATTTTTTTAGGGGCCCATCTTAACAGGGAAAACGTATGAACCAGACTATTTTTATGCGAGCTATTACAGTGTTAGCAAATGCAGTTTTTACTTGTCTTTGCCTGCTGCAATTGAGTTAATAGGCATGATGGGTAATTTGCATTTTATGAGAATATAAATGTAAGTGTTTGTGGGTGTTGTTTGAAAATAAAAAACAACTAATGTTTGGCATATTGCTGAAGGATGCAATTGTTTTTTGTTTTTGTTTGCACTTTACCAATTATTTGAAATAAAAAATGTCTAATGTTGGCATATTGTTGTATGTGGCAATTGTTATTGTTTTTGTTTGCGCTTAACCAATTATTTGATTTACCATCTAACCCACCTTTTGCCTGAGACAAGCCAGAAAATTTAGTTTTTATTATTGGTTGTTTTGCATTTCATATTGTACATTTTTTTGATTGGTTTGTTGTTATTGAAAAATTGTTGCATTGTGTTGTTTGTGGTTGCCCATAACCAAATTAATTGAATTTGGTTGGTAACCTACTTTTTGACTGCTAGAGTATCATTACAGTCAATTGTTTAATATCGTTATTGGGGAAGTGAAATTGATTGTGCCATTAGTCTTGATTGTGGTTGTTTCATTTATAATTTATACAATTTTGTGGCTTCTTGTTGCATTGTGTTGTTTGTGGTTGCCCATAACCAAATAATTGAAAATTTGGTTGGTAGCCTATTTTTTGACTGCTAGAGGTCATTACAGTCATTTTTTTTAATTTATACAATTTTGTGGCTTCTTGTTGAATTGTGTTGTTTGTGGTTGCCCATAACCAAATTAATTGAATTTGGTTGGTAGCCCATTTTTTGACTGCTAGAGGATCATTACAGTCTCTTTTTTTCAATTTATACAATTTTGTGGCTTCTTGTTGAATTGTGTTGTTTGTGGTTGCCCATAACCAAATTAATTGAATTTGGTTGGTAGCCTATTTTTTGACGGCTAGAGGATCATTACAGTCATTATTTTTTTAATTTATACAATTGTGTGGCTTCTTGTTGAATTGTGTTGTTTGTGGTTGCCCATAACCAAATTAATTGAATTTGGTTGGTAGCCTATTTTTTGACTGCTAGAGGATCATTACAGTCATTTATTTTTTTAATATCGTTAATGGGGAAGTGAACTTGATTGTGTTGTTATATGGTTGTATCGAACATTAGTCTTGATTGTGGTTGTTTCATACATAATTGTATCCCCCGGACTCCGTCGGGGGATACTATGGATTTGACAGCGCGCCGCGTCCGCCGCAGACACTTCTTGTCCGGAGCATAACTCGAACACCCTTTGGAATATTTTCATGAAACTTCACACATGCATAGACCACGACCCGAAGGTGTGTCGCGCACAAGAATGACAACTCTTGCATAGCTAATTTTTGAGTTATCTCCCCTGTTTCTCGCACTGATTTCGTGTCCGGAGCATAACTTCACCACCCTTTCGAATATTTTCATGAAATCTTCACACATGCATAGACCACGACCCGAAGGTGTGTCGCGCACAAGAATGACAACTCTTGCATAGCTAATTTTTTAGTTATCTCCCTTTTTTGTTTCGCGCACTGATTGACCATAACTCGACCACCCTTTGGAATATTTTTATGAAACTTAACACATTCAATTAGACCACGAACCGAAGGTGTGTCGTGCACAAGAATGACAACTCTTGCATAGCTAATTTTTTAGTTATCTTCCTTTTTTGTTTTCGCTCACTGATTTCCTGTCCGGAGCATAACTCGACCACCCTGTGGAATATTTTCATGAAACTTCACACATGCATAGACCACGACCCGGAGGTGTGTCGCGCACAAGAATGACAACTCTTGCGTAGCTAATTTTTCAGTTATATCACTTTTTTGTTTTGCGCACTCTACAAACTGGACAATAATAATGCATGAAGACCTGTTTTCTCATCTGCTCTGTACACCTTTTTCTCATGTGCTCTGTACACCTTACCTGTAGAGAGAACAATATAAACTGGGAGAACCATCTGCTAGCATGGGCTAGCATGTGCAGATGTCCAGTGCTTGACCACTGTTGACCAGGTAATTTATACAGGTAAATTACTACATTGGGTACTGTGTTGAAAATATTGTGGCATTATGTGGACCTGTGCAGATATATGTAGATAAATATAGGACTATTAAAAAAAAGTCTGGTCTCCAATAGCAAGCATTATTATTTTTAAACTTTTTTTTTTCATTTTATTTTTTCATTTTTTTTTTCATTTTTTTTTATTTTTTTTTCAAATTATTTTTCAATTTGACTGGAAACAAAATCTGGGCTCCAGTAGCAAGCATTATTATTTTTAAACTTTTGTTTTCCATTTTTTTTTTTCATTTTTTTTTTCATTTTTTTTTTCAAATTATTTTTCAATTTTTGTCCAGTAGCATAAGGTCGTAAGTGCTATATACAGACTATTCACCTGTGCATGTGCTAGCATGTGCAACTGACCACTGACCACTTACAGGTAATTTATACAGGTAAATGATTATATTACATTTCCGTAAACTGTGTTGAAAATATTGTGGCATTATGTGGACCTGTGCAGATATATGTAGATAAATATAGGACTATTAAAAAAAATTCTGGGCTCCAGTAGCAAGCATTATTATTTTTAATTTTTAAACTTTTTTTCCATTTTTTTTTTTTTCAAATTCTTTTTTTTTTCAATTTTTGTCTAGTAGCATAAGGTCGTAAGTGCTATATACAGACTATTATATATAAAACAATTATTGACTAGTGAGCCATAGAATATCTGATATTCTATGGTTCACTAGTCAATAATTGTATAATATGTTCGGGCCAGTGAAAATTGCTTTCGGGCCCAGGCTCGAGGTCAAGGCGGGACAAGGCGAGGCATCTGATTCCGCGGAATTCTTGTTTACTTATCTCCCTTTGTTGTTTCGTGCTCTGATTTTGTATCCAGAGCATAACTCGAACACGCATATACGCATTGCTCTAATGGTCCTCTACGCCCTGTGCCAAATCCACGTTCGTTCTGCCCCAGTCAAGCCCAGGGTCAAGGTCACATACTTAGTGCTTCAAAAACATTAACGCTTGGGTAAATATCTTATACTTTCTGTTTTCTTTCATGATCATCTTCATATTTCATATACGCATTGCTCTAATGGTCCTCTACCGCCCGCCCGTGCCAAATCCACGTTCGTCCTGCCCCACCAATCCCAGGGTCAAGGTGACATACTTGGTGCTTCAAAAACTTTAACGCTCAGGGTACATATCTTATAATTTTTATTTCCATTCACGGATCAACTTCATATTTCATATACGCGTTGCTCTAATGGTCGTTTACCGCCCTGTGCCAAATCCGCGTTCGTCCTGCCCCCCGCCAAGCCCAGGGTCAAGGTCACATACTTAGTGCTCACTAAACTTTAACGCTCGGGTAAATATCTTATAATTTCTGTTTTCTTTCATGGATCATCTTCATATTTCATATACGCATTGCTCTAATGGTCCTCTACCGCCATGTGCCAAATCCACGTTCGTCCTGCCCCCGCCAATCCCAGGGTCAAGGTCACATACTTGGTGCTTCAAAAACTTTAATGCTCAGGTAAATATCTTATAATTTTTCTTTCCATTCACGGATCAACTTCATATTTCATATATGCGTTGCTCTAATGGTCCTCTACCGCCCTGTGCCAAATCCACGTTCGCCCCGCCCCCGCCAAGCCCAGGGTTAACATCATATACTTAGTGCTTCAAAAACTTTAACGCTCAGGTAAATATCTTATAATTTCTGTTTTCTTTCACGGGTCAGCTTCATATTTCATATATGCATTGCTCTAATGGTCCTCTACCGCCCTGAGCCAAATCCACGTTTGTCCTGCCCCCAGCCAAGCCCAGGGTCAAGGTCACATACTTGGTGCTTCAAAAACTTTAACGCTCAGGTAAAAGAAAATTTTGACTTGCAATTTGGCCTCATTTATTATCAAAGCGATATGTGGGACATCCGTGTTCTATGAACACATTTTCTAGTTTATTAAACTTCACAACATGCATAGAAGACGACCCAAAGGTGTGTCGCACGTAATGAATGACAACTCTTGCGTCGTTAATTTCTTAGTTATCTCCCTTTGTTGTTTCGTGCACTGATTTCGTGTCTGGAGCATAACTCGAACACCCTTTGGAATATTTTCATGAAACTTCACACATGCATAGACCACGACCCTAAAGGTGTGTCCCGCAAGAATGACAACTCTTGCATCACTAATTCTTTAGTTATCTCCCTTTGTTTTTCCGTCACTGATTTTGTCTCCGGAGCATAACTCGAACACCCTTTTTTCAAACCACTTGTGTATCTGGGGAGGGGGATACACATGCGCTTGTCGACAAGCGTCCATTTCTAGTTTAATATAATGTTGTGGCTTCTATAGTTTATACAATTTATGTTAATTTGGCATTTGTGGATATTAATTCGTAAATTAATTATTGTTGCAATTGGGAAGTCATGCTATTGGTGTTGACTATTTGGGCACACCTTTTATTATGTATATACATTGTGTAAAGTATGATTGTACTGTGTTTAGCAGGATGCCTAAGGCTAAGCGTAAAACGCGACACATGAGCGATAAGACTGATGGGACAGTGGCAACAGAGGAGGTGGAAGCTCAGCCGGCCAGTTCGTCATCACTGTCGATGCAGGATGTAGAAGCGATAGCCACTCGGGTGGCTCGGCAAGTGATAACGCCAGGTATGGCTGAATTGGAGGGCTCTCCAATTGAAGCCAATTTGTGCGGTTTAACGAAGGATGAAAGTGGTAATATTATTCCCTCAATTACAAGCTACCACGATACGTTTGGACATCAAACATTATTAATGGCGACTATGTCGAATTGGCTATGCTTGTTTTTGCTCCTGCGGCTGGGCGCATAGATGAAAAATATGTGTCTTTCAAACAAGGGCAATTGGTATTAAAAAGCAAAAATATGGCAAAATCTGTATCAACAATAAAGCAGTGGACGGATGTTTTCATCATTTTTACAAGTGTATACACAGAGGTGCATGGCGATGAGGCTCCATGTTTGTTAAAATACATGTTTAATATCAGTCTGGGTGCAAGTAGGGTAACTAACTGGGCTAGGTAGGAAAGTCTATGTTGAGCTATTTCGGATTAGTAAATCCAGGGATCCTACACTGCAGTGGGGTACAGTTGACCAGGAATTGTGGGTTACTTTACATGAGTGGGGCGAACTCACCATCAGTGAATCTGACCGATTGCTAGCGGGGGCATTGTCAGAAAGTACAAGAGAGGCTTATAATAATGGGGTGTGAATGTTTGAAGTATTCAGGAGCACATACACTTGTCCGGGTTTGTGGCCTCCGCCATTACAACAGGTTTCAGATTTTATAGCAAGCTTGTCATTGCGAGGTATACAGCACGGCTATATGTATCTATCATTTCATTTCGTTGCAAGAGGCTCAATGTTTCCGATACGACTCAGAACTTTATTGTTCAAAAATTGTTAACGGGGATGGGGCTTCTACACAAAAGGTTAGATAATAGGATGCCAATAACAATTGTCATATTGTCTCCCTTGATTGGGTCACTTTCAAGGTATGTTATTCATCTTATGAAGTTAAACTATTTTATTGGGGGAGCTAGTGGTTTCAAAACCAGGGTTATAGGGGCATGTTATCGAAGTGGGCAACGTTAAGTTTTCTAGCGATCATTGTGATGTGAGCTTGTCCCTCACTACCTCTAAGACAGGTCAAATGGCAAACGGCGCAACAGTTTCACTATCAGCTACAGGTGGGCCTTGTTGTCCTGTTTTTCTTCTGAATCAATACATGGAAATGAGACCAGTCACAATAGCAGGGCCACTTTTTTGTCATTTCGGGGGTGAGCCAGTGTCCCGTTATCAGTTTAATGTCTTTTTGTGGGGGGGGCACTAGGGGCAGTTGGAGTCTCATTCATTTCGCATTGGGGCTACGACAACTGCTTCGAAAAAAGGCTTTTCGTACAGTGACGTTAAGTCGTTTGGACGCTGGGAGTCTGGGGCATTCAAATCTTACATTAGGTTACCATCCATATCTTTGAGTCAATAGGGTGATTCTTGTTTGCTATAACTGTTGGAGTTCTACAGTTGTTTGGGGATTCGTATAGTGCGGGTACATGATTTTCTTTGGGAGGTTACATGATTTTATTTTGTTCTATATTCATACATGCATATTATCATAATGGTTTTTCCACTGTATGCAACTAACAAGTCAGTTAAGATTTTAGTTGCTGCAAGAGACATCAGCATCTGGTTTAATGGATCTTCAATAGTGAGAAGGGCTTTTGTCCTTGCGAGAGCAGGTGCTGAGGGTTCCCGCCTGTTTCTCAGCAGGCACAGGGCGCGTTTATGGTGGCAGGGTAAAGGAAGCATGCGGTGGGTCCAAATGAGTCGAACAATCAATTTTTTACTGACCGTCGAGGACAAACCTGATCTGATTGTTTTCCACGGAGGGGGCAACGAAATTGGGCAAGTTTCATCAGCCAAGCTGAGATCAGCTTTTTACTTGATTTGGCTTCACTTCGTCAGCTTTTGCCTGAGACGCGATTCATTTGGTCCCAGATCCTGTCTCGTTTGCAATGGAGAAACGAGGTCACTCACTCAGCATTAGAGAATGTGAGAAAACAGATAAATAGTTGTGTCGCATCAGATGTAATCCGGCATGGCGGGTTTTACATACATTACCCCAAAATCCAGGAGAATATTTTTGTTTGTATCGATTACAACCGGCCTTGTAAACAATTCTGCTGACACCAAAAGCGTTTATGTCGCCCACTATTGGGGAAAGCGGACCATGGCTTGTTTGATTGTACTGTTGGCGGTGTCGCATGCCTGTGGGGGTTATTATGCCCACACGCACGCCGACATGTGGCGTGTTTTGAAGCTGCCACCAGTACTTGTTATGTGAAACTGCTATTTTGAGAAGCTTTACATGTCGGGTACCAGAGTGAAGGTATCTGTTTCCCAGCGCCTTCAATTTGTTGTCTTGCATTGCATTGATTTGTTACATTGGATTGGATTTTACTTGAAGCCGTGGCCGTTTTCCGCCATATATAAAATAAAAACAACCTGTTGTGTGCAAGAAAACTGGCTTTATTTTGCTTTAAACACATGGCCTACATTGTAATAACACTTTAAGCTTTTCAGGTTAAAGTCTGTTACAATGGGGTCATTATATTGTAAGTATTTTTAGTCGTTCGGTTTTTTCATGCGGGCCAACTATTTTATTGTCACGGATTTTCGAGTCGTTCTTTCTTTTCAATAACACACCAGCGTGGAACACACGAGGGCAATTTTGTTGTCAATAAGCTTGTGGTATTTAAAATTAAATAATGGACAACAAATATTTGACCCAACCTCCACACCCTGAAACTCCTCAGAAAAATATTTTTTGATTACAATTTCTTTTCGGGCTTGCACCACAAGAAATGGAATCATTTTGAATAACCGGCTGATTGCCATACTAGCCAATATTAATTTGGTAGGAAAGTTGCAGATGCGTGGGTATGGTTGTCTGTGCGCTACTAATCTGTTTCAGTTGTTGTGTCCTAGAGGAAGGCTGAAAGCCACAGGATACATTCTTCACTTTGTCACGGCTTCACCAAGGCAGCTTCCATACAGTGGTTAAACACGACGACATCCCAGGGTCTACAGTCGTATATGTCGACGGACGTCTCGAGATTGAAGCGGGCGTGTTTTGAAGCTGGCACCAGCTATTTTGAGAAGCTTTACATGTCGGGTACCAGAGTGAAGGTATCTGTTTCCCAGCGCCTTCAATTTGTTATCTTGCATTGCATTGATTTGTTAAATTGGATTGGATTTTACTTGAAGCCGTGGCCGTTTTCCGCCATATATAAAATAAAAACAACCTGTTGTGTGCAAGAAAACTGGCTTTATTTTGCTTTAAAACACATGGCCTACATTGTAATACCTTTATCGATTGCCAGCGACAGAAATCGTACATTTAATCGATGTGTATTGTGTTTGTGCGAGTCGGAAACAAGAGGGCTCTTTCTATAATGGCCACAATGTTATCCACCTTTCTTTATATAAGATGGTAATGTACGAGACCAAGTGGGTGGGGTAATGGGATTTTTTTTAATAGAAATTTTTTTGGTTTCATAGGTCCGAGTCTTCCACCTGTGTATATTACCTGTACAAGTACATGTACATGTTCAAGTACATGTACATGTACATGCATGCACAAATGGGGAGAAAATCTCAAAATCAGAACTGAATATTTACAATAAAAAACTTCATATTCAGCCCTGAAATCAGAATATTGACTGAAAGGTTTTAGAGGAGTAAGGTTTTAGAGGAGCTCTGTGTCAAGTAAAATAGTATAAAGAAAATGCACCAGTCACTGTCACTATACACTGTCCTGATACAGACTACACCGGCATTCCGGTTCCGGTAAGGATGAACCCCGATCGTTAAATTACCATTCGCGTGCTCCCAACCAACCACCCACACCCCGAGTTTGAATCCCACCAGTGGCTGATACTTTTGACACCTCTGTCTTAAGGAATGAGTGTACTCTTTAATTGTATGATTTTCCAAAACAAATTAAATGTACGGTACTCCAGTTTCAGAAAGAAATAAATATGTTAACCCTTAGACCGCTATCTTATTTTTTTTGTCGTCTGCTGTTTATTTTCTATTTTCCATTTTTCAAAAATATGCTTTGACAGCACTTTAGAATAATTTATAACATGCTTTGACAGCACTTCAGAATCATTTCCATTGGAAATGATTCTGAAGTACTGTCAAACCTTGGTTTTATTGAGAAATAATACAAGTTATAAAAACAACAGCGGACGACAATTGTTGTGAGTAGCGGTTTAAGGGTTAAGCAAAAATAGAAATTAAATATAGAATAAAGAACAGTTTATTCATTATCTTTCACAAAACTAATGCTGTTTAAGTACTGATTGTAGTGTATAATTGCCTGATTGTCATCTACACATTATTCCAGTTTTCAACAGTTGAACTATCATTTAATATTCCAAAATATTTCTATAATCTGTAACAGGGGAAATGAGTATTTACCATTTATGAAATGGTAAATGATTTATGAGAAAATGTGGATGAAATGTAAACATGTAAGCGTTAGTTTTTAAGTCCAATTCTGCCATATAAAATTACTTGTTATGTAGCTTTCAAGTTGTTATGTCTTGTAGATGTACGAAGTCAATTTTGAGTTTTAAATTCAAGCCCTTGGTCATGTTTTTTACAACGTTTGGTCGTAAAACTTGCGTACCATAATAGGTACCGGTAGATGGTTAATTCTTGGTGAGTAGCTTCCTTATGGTGTGTAGTAGTGCATTATTTGTTTACCAGCAGGTCATGGAATATCTCCCCCTTGTATTTACATTTATTGTTCACAAGGCAAAAGTGGGTATATTGCATTCATATATAATCTTTATAATCAAGTAAGAATGTGGACACCTTGATTGTTTAATTTCCAACTATGTATACAGAAGTATACAGTCTAGACGGCAAAATAGCCGCCTCTCACTTTTTTACAAAATTGTTCACAATCACGTCGATATATCCCCAAATTTGTACTTAACTCCACACACCAGACAATCCAGACACTATCACCAATTTGCCTATCAAATTCCTACAATTTCAGTCGACTACCATAAATACTCATTTTTTCCCACGAACCGTCATTGTGTGGAATACACTCCCTACCAATGTAGTCAGTGCTGACACGATCTTAGGATTTAAGTCAGCGCTGGCTGCACTGTCACTCCCATAAGTTGACACTCTGCTTTTATCTTTTAACCATTAATATCACACTTCTCAATATACATATTGTACAGGTGCATTATAGGCTTTTAATTAGTTCTTGCATATCATTATTAGGACTGCACAATCTTATCTCTTGCCATGTCCACCAAGGTGGACTGAGTAGCTTTGGTGGCATCGCATTCACTGTACTAACCCCCACGCATTGCCATAATAGTCGGTAAACGACTGCTTGCAATTATTATAAAAGAAGAAGGCAGAATGATTGATTGATGCTTGCGTTTAATGGCCATACTGACTCGTAGGACTTGCATGCTATCTGAGAAAGCAAAAATAAAGCTGGCAGGGTGGGGGGGGGGTTGTCCCCCTGTGTCAAAAAAAACATGGTGGGGATATGTCTGGGGGATTCTGTCTCCTGATTGACACGAGTGTATGACATAATCCCCCCCGGACATAATCATCCCCCCCCCATGTTTGTTGACACAGGGGACAAAATCCCCCCCCCCCTCCCCCCACCGTCTAAAATGCAGATAGACAAAATCCCCCCCATGAAAGGGTTGTAAAATTATGTGAATATTGTCTTGTAAACATCATAATCAGCAAACAAATGTTTTGTTTTGCAAATATTCAAAAGTTGTCAGAGAGGCTTATGTCCACCTGAAAAAACTCTGGTATACCCTGTAGAAATCATGAGGGGAGTTTGCTCCTTGATCAATTGCAATCATTTTAAAGATATTTTGTGACATGTAATATACATTCCAGAATTTTATTTCTGGATTCAGATCCAACCACCCCTAATGAGGCTATAATCGTCATTCATCCATATTTTATAAAAAATCATACTTTATATAAATTATACATACTACTTAGTCATATCAACTGCTATGGATGACAGCAAATATTTTAGTATATTGACAAGATATATTTTGCCTGTTGAAAACTGCAGTAATATGTTAATAAAAATTAAACAATTATAGAGTACTATCATATCTTAACCCTTACCACGCTGAATTAAATGTTGTCGTCTGCTGGAAATGTTTTATTTTCAATATTTATCGACAAAAAACCGGTTTTGACAGCACATGAGAATCGTCTCCCGTGGAGACGATTCTCATGTGCTGTCAAAACCAGGTTTTGTTAAGAATTAAAGCAAAAATGAAAAACAGCAGACGGCAATTTCCGTCAACAGCGTAGGAAGGGTTAAACATGTTAAATTAAAGTATTGTATAATTGTTCAGCAGTATACAGATAATCTGCCTAAGGGCTGTAAAACTAGTGGAATATAATCAGGGATTATCTCAAAGATCCATGTGCAGCCAGAATGGTACTATTATAAAGAGGGATGGTCTCAAATGTAATATGCAGTTCTGGTGATATATGGTCAACTTGCTTGCTAGTATATATCTGCATTTCTACAGGAAGATTAATTTCACAAACCTGTATAATTATTTTATGAAAAGGAAAGTGTGAATCCTTGTCAATAAGCATTAATTGACAGACACAATACAATTAGAATATGATCAGAGTAGACCTCTCCAGTGAAGATCAATGTGGCCCTGGTTAATAAGAGTATAATACACATATGGAAAACTACTACCAGCATAATACTACTACCATTAATAAGCCTGTATTTGGACGTACATGTATAAAAACGCAAATGTTTCTTCTGTATATATGTAGGCTAATGAATACGATTATGCATGTAAAATCATCAAAGTACTAAATGTACTGAGCTATTGGAATGCTTTAAATAGAAAATGTGTTGTTCAATGTAAGAAATTGCCATGCATCTTGATAGCGGTCGAACGCTAGTTTAGCATTAATTGATCGCAAACCAAACAGATTGTCCTGAATTAAAAATATCTTTGGTTTACCTTGGTATATATATATATTTTTTTAGTATATTGACAAGATATATTTTGCCAGTTGAAAACTGCAGTAATATGTTAATAAAAATTAAACAATTATAAAGTATTGTATAATTGTTCAGCAGTATACAGATAATCTGCCTAAGGGCTGTAAAACTAGTGGAATATAATCAGGGATTATCTCAAAGATCCATGTGCAGCCAGAATGGTACTATTATAAAGAGGGATGGTCTCCAATATAATATGCAGTTCTGGCGATGTATGGTCAACTTGCTTGCTAGTATATATCTACAATGCTTTAAATAGAAAATGTGTTGTTCAATGTAACAAATTGCCATGCATCTTGATAGTGGTCGAACACTTGTTTAGCGTTAATTGATCGCAAACCAAACAGATTGTCCTGAATGAAAAATATCTTGAGTTTACCTATCAAAGTAATTATAATCGTAATATAATATTAACCCTTACTACCCCGAGTTAAATGTTGTCGTCTGCTGTAAATGTTTTATTTTCAAAATTTCTCGACAAAACCCTGGTTTTGACAGCACATGAGAATCGTCTCCACTGGAGACGATTCTCTGTGCTGTCAAAACCAGTTTTTTGTTAAGAATGAAATCAAAAATGAAAAACAGCAGACGGCAATTTCCGTCAACAGTGTAGGAAGGGTTAACATATTTGTCTGAATCAGGGTTGGAAATCTCCAAAGTGGGAAATATGATTTTTCAAGCACTTGTATGGGATTATTTTCATTTATTTGCCTTGTAATAACTGCACAAGTTGATGTTTTGAGAAACAGGCTAGACATATGTGATAGTTATAGCAATAGAGTTGTGCACGGTCCTGTTTGAATGGTTAATAGTTTTGTAAACAAATTTGTTCTTCAATTATCAGCATGTGTTATATGTGCTTCCCATGACAGTGTAACACTAAAATTGTAATTTCTGTTCTACACCAACATACATTATTTCATCATGAGGGAGGGGGGGGGGGGGGTTATTCTTGTCTACAAAGAGAGACATCCACACCCGCTATGCATATGGTAGTTGGTTGGGGGGAATATTTCCTAGGAAAATCTCCCCCTCCCTCCCTTAATACATGCCAAATGCTATCTGTTCTACACCAACATACATTATTTCATCTTGAGGGAGGTTATTCTTGTCTACAAAGAGACATCCACACCCGCTATTTCATATGGTAGTTGGTTGGGGGAATAGTTCGTAGGAAAATCTCCCCCCCACCTCCCTCAATACATGCCAAATGCTATCTGTTCTACACCAACATAAATTATTTCATCAGAAATACTCCCCCAATCGTGGTTTTATTATTGTCTACAAAGAGGACATCCACATCCGCTAATGCATATGTAGTTGGATTGGGGGGGATGGGAAAATTTCCTAAGGAAATTCTCCCCCCCCCCCCCCAAAACCCCCCTCCTGATATTCCTTCAGAAAATCCTTGCCCCCCCCCCCCCCCCCCAAAGGAATACATGCCAAAATGCTATCTGTTTCTACACAAACATACATTATTTCATCATGAGGGAGGGTGGGGGGGGTGGGGGATTGTGGGGGGGGTATTCGTTGTCTACAAAGAGACATTCACATCCGCTATGCATGTGGTAGATGGTTGGGGGAATATATTTCCTAAGGAAACCCCCCCCCCCTTCCCTCAATACATGCCAAATGCTATCTGTTCTAACTCCACCACCCTACATTATTTCATCATGAGGGTTGGGAAGGGGGGGGGTATTTCTTGTCTACAAATATACATCCACATCCGCTATGCATATTGGTAGTTGGTTTGGGGACCGATATTTCCTACGAAATCCCCCCCCCCCCCCCCCCCCCCCCCCCCCCCCTCACCCCCCCCCCCCCCCCCCCCCCCCAATACATGCCAAATGCTCTCTGTTCCTACACCGACATACATTATTTCATCAGAAAACTACTCCCCCCAATTCGTGGGTTATTCTTGTCTACAAAAGAGACATCCACATCCGCTAGCAATATGGTAGTTTGTTATGGGGGGGGCATATTCCTAGCTCCCCCCCCCCCCCTCCCTCAATACATGCTAAATGCATCTGTTCTACACCAACATACATTATTTCATCAGAATACTCCCCCAATCGAGGGTTATTCTTGTCTACAAAGAGACCATCCACATCTCTATGTATATAGTATGATAGGTTATTCTTGTCTACAAAGAGCATTCACATCCCGCTATGTATATGGTAGATGGGGGGGTTATTTCCTAGGAAAATCACCCCCCCCCCCCCCCCCCCCCCCCTCTCTCCTCATCCTACTCCATATGCGTCACCAAACGTATCTGCTAACACATGCAACACACAAACATTTTCACTTGATCAGAAATCATCCTCCAATCTTGTGATATTCTTGTCTATCAAGGACTTACACTATGCATATGGTAGATTGGGGTGGGGTGTGATGGAGGTGATTTCTTATGTTCCCCTTTCTTATACTACCAAATGGCATACATTGTGCGTGCCTATGTGCACATGTTTGGTGGGAAATAATTCTGCTTTGTAGCATTCAAACACAAACTTTTGGGTGGGGGGGGGGGGGGGGGGGTGAATTTCCAGGGTGGGGGGAGAATTTCCTAGGGTCAAGCCTGGAAATATTCCCCCCCCCCCCCGGGGGAGAATTTCCTAGGAAATTCTTAGGTTCAGGGGGGAATATTTCCAGGCTCGACCCTGGAAATCTTCCCCCGCGGGGGGGGGGGAAGATTTCCAGGGGGGAGAATTTCCTGTGACACCGGTACTGAAAATATTATGCATAGCAAATATAGGCATATCATGACCAGTTTGTGGAAGTTCGATTCAATTATTATTATTATTACTGTTCAATTAATTTGAAACACGAAATAAAGACATGTACGTGTATACATAAACACTGCAAACAACTTTCCCAATCGGAGGACCATGAAACGTTATAAGTCATTCATGTTAGTTACCATGGTAACCGTTCATCTGACAGTTTTGAGTGAAAAAAGCTTAACCATGTTGTACTTGCAATATAATCCAATTAAATAAAAATGTTATGTATGAAATGGTTTCTTTAAAATTAATGTAACTTGTGACGGTTACTCGTCGAAATATAATATATTAGTTACCATGGCAACACAAACTTGCTTAATCTCCACTAATTGGCTTTTTTGGCATCACTTCAGTATTGCATTATACGTATTATAGAAGCTATATACCATATGTATGGACTAAAACAGTCCACACACAATGCTATGTTGATATACACATAACTGTTCCAAATATGACATGTGAAATTTACATATTAAGGCTGATGTTCAAAATGGTATAATTGTCTCAAAAAATGTAATATATGGAATATAAAGGCATATTTCAGTTTATATGTGCACACACTTTTCATAAATATATGGCATTCTGTCAATTCTACAATTTTTATGTTTCAGAAACTTCCAAATAGCATACTATGCCTATGTACACAAAAATGCTCTAAATCTGACATGCTATAATTTTAAACAAGAACAATTATAACATGAATGATCATGTTATAAAAGAATGCTTTGAGTGTATGTTATTATTATTGAGGCCAACTACATGTTTGCAAGTAGCATGTAAAGTTATAGATATCAGGGTATGGGATCAGTGGTTTCTGAACCTGCTTTTCCGACGTGACATATTCTGTGACGTCATTTTTACAGTAAATTTTCTCGAAACTTTTCCAAGCAAACGGACGGATTTCGA
>CM055269.1:27393434-27460495 GCA_029237695.1 Conchocele bisecta | reverse complement strand
TATAACTTCCTATGTGCACACGACCATTTATAGAACTTCCGAAAATAAGATAATTGTAATTCAATATGGCGCCAAGAATGACTGTCATACATGCATGTCGTTACAGTTGCAAACCAACCATCATTGACGGTTATGTTGGATTATCACTATGTAATTCCTGTTTTATACAAAATAACATTCTGTATTGAGCATTTATGAACTTATAGTAAAAACAGTAACGTTGTATTACTATAGTATGTACATATTTCGGCGCCACGTTGCATATTTGTCAACACCTTCTAGCATGACTGAAGTAAACTCGGCATTATAATTAAAAATAGGACTATATATTAATATGTAAATAAATAATGCTATTTATTTACAAATATTATGTTTTATTTGAACAAAAATTGCACATGGCTACTAAATATCGGTGTCCATTTTCGCTGTCATCTTGTATTGTACAGTTGGTGCAAAAAATAAAATAAATGGGCTAAGCATTGTTTCACTGAATTATGGGCCGGTGCAGTTCTCTTCACTGAAGAAACAAGTATTCCACATTTGTTTTCCTGACTGTTACCGTTCAACACTCGTTCTTGACGGCCACCCCATCCACGAATGCGGAGTGAGCGCGAGGTGGATGGACTATGGTAAATCTTGTTCAATTGGACTTGTGGATTTTCGGTGAAACAATATTAGCGTTCTAAAGGTTGGCATTCTTTTTCGCGTAATGCTCAGGACTATGCTATGTCAGCGCTTTGAGTGCGTAATTCCCGATATGCAATAACAACCATAGCTATGAAGACTTGCTAGTATACCGTAATTCATACATATGAGCGCAAGTGTATCTGATTTCCATTTGACTGTAGTCACGACTGTTTGATGATAAATATGTATGTTGTGTTTACGTCATCGCAAATGCGCAGTGAGCGCAGGGTAGATTTTGGTAAATCTTGTTCCATTGGACTTTTGGATATGAACATATCAGCGGTATGCAGGATGGCGTTATTTTTCGCGCTTTGAGTGCGTAGTTCCCGATCAGCAATAACAACCATAGCTATGCAGACTTGCTAGTATACCGTAATTCATACATGTGAGCGCAAGTGTATCTGATTTACATTTGACTGTAATCACGAATATTTGATGATAAATATGTATGTTGTGTTTACGTGATCGCGAATGCGCAGTGAGTGCAGTTTAGCCGCACAGGTTGCATTCCCGGACATGGGTAGTTGAATAATGAAAAGGAAATGCAAAAAAAAATCGTTTTCAATTTGAAGCTCATTATAGTGAGAATGTAAAGAAAGGTTAACAACAGTACTTTCACCCCGTGTTTTATTAGGAAGTGCAACATCGCCCAAAACACATATTTTCAGACCAGCTCTTGTTTTATCTTGTTCGAAAATGGTTAAATTCCAAAAAAACAACAACATCACTTTCACGTTCAAATCCCAGCCGTTTTCAAGTTATTGATAATTATTTCAAGTTGCAATAACGAAAATTGAGCTGCCAATTTAGGTCGACAAGAAAGTGTCTACATGACGTCATCAATAGCAAGTCGCAATATACACCAAATACGCTGATAAATTGGGCATCTATGTGCTGTTTTCGTGGTAACATGTGTAAAAACATTGTTTCGACATACCTCGTATCCGGATACTTACATACTCCGAATTCGCTCTTTTCGAGACAAAACACAAATTGTATATAAATAATTTCACAATATCCATGTCCATTTGAAATTTGTATCAGAGTGAACACGGCTGTAAATCACGTTCTATGTAAAAGTGAATAAAAGTCAGTTGTCTTACCGAAAAGAGCGAATTGGGCGAATATAAGTATCCGGATATGTGGAAACAATGTTTTTACACATGTTACCACGGAAACAGCACATAGATGGCCAATTTATCAGCGTATTTAGTCTATATTGTGACTTGCTGTTGATTACGTCATGTAGACACTTTCTTGTCGACCTGAATTGGCAGCTCAAGTTTCGTTATTGCAATGGTGATAACTTCACAACGGCTGAGATTTGAACGTTGAAGTGATGTTTTTCTTGGAATTTAACTATTGTCGGAAAAAATAAAACAGAGCTGGTCAGAAAATACGTATTTTGTGCGATGTTGTGCTGCTCAATAAAACATGGATGTGAAAAAGTATTGCTGTTAAACCTTTTTCTACATTCTCACTATAATGAGCTTCAAATTGAAATATATTGTTTTCTTCATTTTTCAACATCCAAGGTCAGGGAATGCAAACTGTGGGTAGACGTTGGTGAATCTTGTTCCATTTGACTGGTGGATGTTTCAGTGTTTCACAGGATGGCGTTCTTTTTCGCTAATACTCAGCTCTGTGCTATTTGAGCGCCTTGAGTGCGTAATTCCCGATCAGCAGTAACAACCATAGCTATGAAGACTTGCTAGTATACCGTAGTTCATGCATGTGAGCGCAAGTGTATCTGATTTCCATTTGACTGTAATCACGAATGTTTGATGATAAATGCGTATGCTGTTTTATCCATACATTATTCATTGATTACCTTTATTGTAGGATTCTTTTTATACGCCCGCAACGATAGTTGTGGAGGTATACTGGTTTAATCGTGTTCGTTCGTCCGTCCGTCCTTCCGTCCGTCCGTTTGTTCGTAACATTTTCTTTTCCGCACGATAACTTGAGTTATATGTGTCCGATCTTCATGAAACTTCACATGTGCATTGATATCAATGGTGGCAAGACACATATTGGATATGGGTTTCGTGCCACCAAGGTCAAGGTCACTGTTACTAAAAATATATTGATATTCGTGTAACATTTTGGTTTCCGAACGATAACATGAGTTCTGTGCCGCCGGTCTTCGTGAAACTTCTCATGCGTATTGATCAATGACGAAGAGAAACCTATTGAATATGGGTTTGTCCGTCCGTCACGGTCACTGTTGCTAAAACTAGATTTTTGGGTTCAGTGGTGGTCAGGGTTCAAACGGGGGGGGGGGGGGGGGGGGGGGGGGGGGGGGGGGGGGGGGGGGTATTCCGTAAGCTCTCGCTTACTGACAAGTCCAGTTGGCAGTGGCAAACGTCATGGGAGATTTGAAAAGCAACGGTCGTGGGTAATACATGCGATGATTATTTATATAACAATGCGAAACACCTCTGCTTATAATGCTACCAAATGGATTGAAACATTACTATACCCTGCAACGATAGTTTTGGTGTGGTATACTGGTTTCACCTTGTTCTCCGTCCGTCCGTCCGTCCGTTCGTTCGTTCGTTAGTTCGTTCGTTCGTTCGTTTGAACGTACGTTTGTTCGTCCGTTCGTCCATAACATTCTGGTTTCCACATGATAACATGAGTTCTGTGCATCCGGTCTTGGTTAAACTTTACATGTGCATTGATCTTAATGATGACAAGACACCTATTGAATATGGGTTTTGTCCGTACAAGGTTAAGTTCACTATTGCTAAAAATAGATTGATATTTGTGTAACATTTTAGTTTCCGCGCGATAACTAGAGTTTTGTGCCTCCGGTCTCCGTGAAACTTCACATGTGCAATAATCTCAATGACGGCAAGACACCTATAGCATATGGAGTTTGCCGTCCAAGGTCAAGGTCACTGTTGTTAAAACTTGATTGCTGGATTCAGTGGTGGTGGTCAAGGTTCAATCGGGGGGGGGGGGTATTCCGTAAGCTCTCGCTTACTGACAAAATATAGTTTGACATGTATAGTGCACCCCCCCCCCCCCTTCGCAGGTGTGCACAGTACAGTCAGAACTTAAATCATTTATTGGTAGTTTATTGGTAGTTTAAACAAGTCGGTGAATGAGCTCATTCTTGAATCCAATTGATATCGTGAAAACCGTAAAAAAGGATGAACAGAACTTAGACCAGTTCACTGGTTCCCAAGACCTGAATGACATTTCACGTGTACCTCTTCCAATTTGGCGCTCATGGAATGCGCATGCGCAGGAATCCAATGTGCAAGTCAGTGTTTGAGACATAATTCACGATGTTCAAACGTCCAAGAAAAATTAAATTTCGCAAAATCCTTTACTTGTACTATTATCAAATGTGTACAATTCAACGTCCAAATACGGAGTCCGAGTCTCATGTCCGAACATGCTCCTGTGGGGCCACCGGTCTAGAATACCACGTAGTAAGACAAGGTCAAGAGATATATGCTAATGGCCGAATACGACTACCAGAAGAACAAAACCCATTGCAAATGCATGTTAATGCACCTGTATATCTATGAATATTATTGGTCGATCTCTTTTACAGGCCCATACAAACACACGTTCAAGCTTTTATCTGATACATGTAGGTATGTCTGTATGTACTTCAGGTGACAAAAAAACATCAGCCAGTCCGTGGCCTCTCGCTAATGTCTTGGCCGCACATGACTTGCGGCGTCCGTAAGCCGCAGAATTACCATAACCGTGCGCTGGCCGTTGTGTAACCTTGCGATGACCGTCAGGTGACCCGCAGTTTCGTGTGGTTAGGAAATCATTCGGCAGCCCTAAAGTCAATAATAATCTTCATTTCCTCCTGTAGGAGAGCGATACATTGAACGGCCACCGCATCGTGGTCTTGCGGCATCCGTGAGGTGGTCGTACACTGTTCTAAATACCGTGCGGCGGCCGTGTAGTGAATTTAGGGCTGCCGTACGATTTTCTAACGGCAACCATAGAGTTGGTGGTCAGGGGGTTACCTGGCGATGACCGTGAGGTAACCCGCGGTTTGACTCTGTCTCGGGTGCCTGGAAAACAGCCCTACAGTCACTACGCACGCAGCTGCACGTTATTTAGAAACATCGTGCGGTCACTTCGAGGTTGCCTTGGGGTCGCCATGATGGGTGTGGTTTTCTTGTGGTTAACTCCCGGAATTCGATATCACAAATTGTACGATGGGAGGTGTTCGGTCGCCGTAATGTTACCGCAGCCCGCAAAGCCGTACGGCGGTTGCATTTTGTGTGACCACTGCATAACAGGGCGAACTGAACAATGAGAATGGTATATGTTTTACGGCCGCATACATTCCATGGAATTGCACACCCCAAAACAGGGAGAAAGAGAGTATGTGCATTGGATACAGATCTAAAGGAAATCGACCCAGGAGCATAAGTATGCTCTTAGTAGAAAAACATAATCGGGAAACCTGATACACAGGACAGCCTTTTAAACTTTCCACCCGACAGACCTAGTAGATCAAGAAATACAAAGTATAACAGAAACTAATGCACTCGCCCAGGATCGAACCCGACTCGTCAACGTGACAAATTTAGAGCAGACCAGGCGAACTAAGCTAGCTACGATCCTTTCCGGAATGCCGACTTACATGGTTTGGCCCTCATTTACATGTCCCCCTGTACTGGAGAGCTAAATCCTGTTACACTCCATTACGAAGTGATAAGCTTATAGATAGCTAATGCAATTAATATGGGGCAGAACTACGTGACTCTGGTGTGCCTGGGCAGGGGTGGATCCAGGGGGAGGATCAAGGTGGTCCCGACGCCCCCCCCCCCCCTCTGCTCTCGACGACCAACGATTTTCGAATGGGGATTTCAGAGCGATTTCAGGGCATTATATTTAATGCCGTATCCAGTGGTCTAGTCAAGTGGCGGGGACATCGCGTATATGCCGATCTATATATTACAATTTTCTGGGGGAAAACACCCATACCCCGCGTGTTAACGATGCGCGTCGCGCTTCGCGCTCTATTTGTTATCGCCTCGTCTCATTTTTGGGTCTGGTTACGGCTCTATTTTCGGTAGATAAGGAAAATTTCTTAACATTGTGTCAAATACTGAGAGTTAAACTGATGTTTACATTTCTGTGACGTCTATCTTTGTGTTTTTGCTGATAATATTTGGTCATTGCATCCTGTCAGGATTGGCCTGAAATCGCATGTCAGAGCATCTAAATTTCAAAATTTCCTGGGGGAGGACCCCACACCCCCCGCTGTGGTAATTCCTGAATCCGCCCAGCTGCTACCTAGCTACGTCTTTTGATGCACACAAAACACATTTGATAGTTGTGCTGTTTTTTAGCTCACCTGAGCAAATCTCATGTGAGCTATTGTTACCAGCGAATTTGTCCGTCCGTCGGCGTCCGTCGTTGTCCGTCGTCGTCCGTCGTCCGTGAACATTTGGTCAAACGTCTTCTCCTCAGTAACCATCGGGCCTATATAGTCACCAAACTTCATGGCCAAGGTCCTTAGGTAGGGGATTACAAAATTGCTAAAATGGAGGTCATCGACAATCCAAAATGGCCGCCGTGGAATAGTAGGTCAAATTCTTTAAAAAATCTTCTCACGAACCGGATGTGAGAATTCTAACCAACTGACAAGTTGGCTCATATACATACACCCTACCCTTATACACTACGTTTGTGAGCTATGGTATACCAATTATCTGGTATATTGAAAAGGTCTAAAAACTGATGCATTTGACCACAGGGTATATTTTCAACGTTGATAATTGACCCGGGTCAGTTTTAAACTGAGGGTCAATATTTCACGCGTGGTGTCACCATTTAACCCCTTAGTGACCCGGGGTCCGTTTTCAACGTTGAATATTGATCAAAATCCGTTGAGAAATTACCCGGCGGGTCATTTTTCAACGAGGGTCAAAATTTAATGTTACACCGGCTCTAAGCGCTCCCCGGAGGTTGCCGCGGTTGCCAAAGACCTGCAGCTCTCGGACGTCTCCCTCGCGCAGTTCCTGACTAACAAATACGCGTTATGGCTAGACATGCGAGCCAGCGACGACGATCGAATGCACAGTAGTGGACGCCAAGTTGAGAACGTTAGCGAGGGTGTGACGATCCAGATAAACAAAGAGGAGGATGGAGCTGGACCATTGAACGTGTACTTATATATAATTAAAGACGCACAACTCATTCGATGACTGTCTTCGAGAGAACGACGTTATCCCAACGCGCGAGGAGCGCCTGGAGGTTCGACAGATGCTTTCGGAAACTAAGCACGCCAAGCTTCTGCTAAAGACTGATCAACCAACTGCTTACGAAGTAATAAGTATTTGCTCAGCAATTGCTTAATGCTCGTTAGTAACTGCTGAGCAAATGATTAACAATGCTGAGCAATTGCTGAACAATGCTTAACAATGCTGAACAAATGTTGAACAAATGCTGAACAATACATAACAATGTTAAGAATTTGTTGCTCCGCTGCGAGCTTTGTTGCGAGCATAACGGTGATCATAAGTATCGGATGGTGCGCTTGGCAATATGTTAGACTTATGAGGCTAGTCAGAATAGTACTAATTATTAAAAATAAAATAATGAACTGCGACGAACTTCTCGATCAGCTAATTGAAGAGACAGTTGTGTCGACTGCCGACACGACTGGACCTGTAGGAACGACTGCCGACACGACTGCCGAGACGACTGCCGATACGGTATCTTTCCTGAAAGAAAATGAAAACACGACGCGACACGAGCGCTAGGTGCGCTGGTTGCTGTGGGACAATCGGAGCATTATTTCGATAGGCGTCTCTCAGTTTGTCAGGTGGACAAGATGTCAGATGCGGAGGTAGATAAAATGTATGCGCGATACGAATCTAGGTTAGGTGCGGAGATGACGAAAACTCTTGGATCGGCGGCTATTCATTTGTACGCTACCGCTGTTAGTACACTTCTCCCTATACCAAACACCGCGGGGTTGATTGGCGATCTAGAGACTGACCCTTTTGTAGGACACACTCTTAGAACAGCCTGCTGCTCAATTTATCACAAGCTTGGAATGTACTTAGCTCCGCTAACAACCGCGTTGACCACGGCTAAACACTGTCAATTTGGACATATATGCCCACGAACTATAAGCTCAGAAAATGATGATGACACAAGACGCACCTGCGAGAGTGACAGAACAGAAATCCCCGATTCCATCCCCGATTGCTCTTCCAACTCCGCTCCAGCTCAGGAGCCCCAATCGAGCATTGGAGTTGGGGGAACAAGCTCCAACAAGAAACTGCAATCCATGATTGCTGGCAACGACACAAAACCCAAAAAAAAAGACAGGCAGCTGGGCGGGCAGCGGCTGCCGCCCGAAAAGATAAACAAGATAAGATACTCGCCGAGTTTCGATAGGCCAGACAGTCGTTATTTGTTCCAACCGCACCAGCCGCTCCTGAGCTGGAGCACCAATCGCAATTGGGGGTAGCAATATCCGATTGCACTCAGCAAAACATCCGAAGACAGCTGCGGTTCAATCTCCTGCGGAGCAATCGGTGCAATCGGGGATTGCTGTAGCTCCTACCTGGATCATCCCGTGGGTTGTTGGTGGTGGTCTGGCAGTTATGGGCACCGTGTGTGTGTTGAACTACCTATCGAAACAACCCCCAACCACACCTGTGCAGTTGGAGGCGGTTCCGAAGGAAATTACGAAACCGATTGCGCCCCATTTAAACATTGGTCATGATCCCTTTTATATGCAATAATCACTATATGTAATGGCTGAAAACGGTGGTAAAATAATACTGAATGCGCTTTATCACGCCGTGGTGATATCGGGTCTCAGTATGGGGTTTGATCGACTATCAACGATGAACTCCGGAGGGCCCACTCCCAAATTGGACATGACTGTGAGAGACGTAGGGCTCGTGACCTTAAATGTAATGATCGCAATTGGGACCCGAGATTATCTAATTAAAGCTGGAATTCTACCTGCTAATATATGGAAATAATGGCTTCGATCGCACTAATGATAGGTGGTGCGTTGTTGAGCGCAGCGGTTTCAGAGTTCTATGTACCGTCAGAGGCCCAAAAAGACCGCGCCGTCAGAGGCCCAAAAAGACCGCGAGATCGCGTTCGTCGTCGTTGGAATGGGTCAGCTACTATATTAGAAAAACAGTAAGCAAAAGCAGTAAGCAATAATTATTTAAAAAAACTTTTTTTAAATGATATATATATATATATATATACATATATATATATAGAACGATGTTAATTGACGAGCTTTATTTTGCTCTGCTCGATGTGGGCTACACGGCCCTTAAACACCGTTTAGCTGGCGCAAAGGGTCTGATCAGTCTGGCCCAAGATTCTCTAGAGAAGTGGCGCGTGGACGAACACTCGGCCACCCTTTTCGCAAAACGGATGTTAGATTCCCCCGAGTTCCTCCAGAACTGAACCGGCAGCTGCAGCGAAACTTCCAACAAATGTTTAGTATTGACGACGCAGTTACCGAACGATCTGGCGATGACATGTTGGAAACTGTTCGATCTACTAGAATACCTCGCATACGATGGACACGCACAAGATTGATACCAAACTATGAGTTCGCCTAGCACGCAAGCTAGCGAACACATACTACAGCCCCCGCGGCTACTGGAAGGGGCTCGCGGCCATCAAGAATCTCGTGGCGGCGACCAAGGTTTCCGAAAACGCAGCCAAGGAATGGCTCAAGAAGCAGGCCATCTGGCAGATCTATTTGCCCGAGCCTCGCAGTATTCAGCGGCCGAAATTCGACGTGTCGGTGCCGAACGAAGTCCACCAAGCAGATCTCCTGTTTCTCCCTCACAATTGCGTCGGTCGCAAGACGTACAAGTACGCACTGACAGTCGTTGACGTAGCGAATCGCTATAAGGGGGCTGAGCCACTGGCCAAGAAAGAGTCTAAGGAGGTGGCCGAGGCTCTTTCCCGAATATATAAGAGGAGTCCTCTAAAATGGCCGAATCTTCTCCAGGTCGATCCGGACCGCGAGTTCATGGGCGCGGTCTCTCATCTATTGGCTGAACACGAAGTTTCTGTTAGATGAAGCCGCGTCGACATCCACCGGGACCAGGGGATCGTGGAGCGGTTCAATCGAACCCTGGCTGAGAGGTTTTTCGGGCACCAATATGCCAAAGAGCTTGTAGACCCTCATACGCGATCGACCGAGTGGGTGACCAGGCTACCCGCCGTGGTCTCTGCACTGAACGGCGAGGTGACCATATTGATCGGTAAGAAGCCTGTAGATGCCATCAAATCTAAAAAGGTGTCGCACAAACCATCTGCCGTCTCGCGTGGGCGACCCGTTGGTTTAGCGGAGAAACGACTTCCATCGGATGTTGCCGTCCAGTACCTCTATCAACCGGGAGAGCTCGAGAGTGGACGCCGCCGGGCGACTGATCCTGTGGGGTCTCTCAATGTATATCATCTGGATCGATCAATTACCAAGGTCCATCGCGCGGGTTTGTTCGCGAAGAACTTCTTGCGATGTCTTCTGACACCCAGCCACCCCCGGACCGTCCGTCGTCATAGTCGGTGATTTCTACACTCCCAGCGCCGATCAGACCAATAGAGCTGATGTTTATAGGTGATGGGTTGGTGGTGGTTGTTCTAGTTAAATATCTCAAAATTTAGTTTCATAGTAATTTAATTTAAATCTTGATTCATTTTATTACATCAACGGTTCCATGTGGATACCGTCGGGTAACACCCTCCTCTTATCGTAGTACGCGGATAGTCCCAACTGTGTCTGCGAGTAAGTCTTCATAACTCCATTGTTCATTCTGAAACCCCTGTTTTTTCCAATGTCTAGACCACCCTCCAACGCTTTCTTGTATCTATCCCAGTTCAGACTGTTTGTTCTCTTGGACATACCTTTGGCGGAATGTTTCATAAAATCGTCCGGTTTAATGTGTTTGTCTTCTTCCCGACTTCCTTTTTCGGGAACTTTTTCTACAATATAACACTTGATAGACAAGGCAATCGCTCGGTGTCCGCGGAACTCCATCTTGAAATCGCTTCGGTCAACGTATTTATCTAGAAAGTCGTAGTAGAAATCCAACATCCTCAACTTTGCCAACTGACAAACTGCTATCCCACAGTGAAACGGTCTAGTCATTACTACTCTCGGTTTCCTACTAGATATCTCGTAAGCGTCTCCAATCTCCTCGATATCTTCGAAGAATGCGGATCTCAATGCTTTGTCAACGCAGCTCTCGTTGTTAGTATACGCTGTGCTTAGGTTGCGCTCGGAACATTCGATCATCTTTCCGCAATAAGAGTTGCCCACCAACTTGAATATCTCGCCCACAACGGCCTTGCTACTGTCGACATCTCCTGTTCTACGTGCTGCGGTTACTTCGTCTACGAACCATTCGAACGGCTTTCCTTCTTGGTAATCCAAAGTACTGTACACAGCAGTTATCTCTAATCCGTGTCGCAGATACCACTTCAGTAGCGGCGCGTACAGCAACGTCTTCTCTGTAGACAGAGTTCCCACTAGTTTCTTACCGTCTCCCCTGTTCCTACCTGTATTCTCTAGGTAATCCAACATGTGCTCTGGAATTCCTCTTCTTTAACAACCCTGTTTGTGAACAGCGGCTACATCTCCGAAAAGTGTTTTCGTAAATTTTTCGGCACCTCGTTATCCACCTCGGCAACTCCGAACCACTCGGACTTCAAAATTCTTTGCGAGAATCTGTCCACGACCATCTGGTTTGTAGGTTCTCCTACGTGTCGGATGATCTCTTTACCGCAAGGCATCACTTTCTTCAGAGATCGACAGGTACAGTGCGTTAGCGTCGTAACCAAGCACCGCTCCGCATTTCTTATTTTTATCCGTGCGGATGTTAGATACGCCAGCTTCAGCGTATCTCGAAAACACTATAGACGGCCCTCATACAAGAGCTCCCTGCAGCATGTCGTAAGTTTCCTTTTTGGGTGAGTACAGTGGTGGACATTTTGCGTATGCGGCGGCGTTTTCCTTTGTTATGTAGCTTTTCACATCCTCTTTGATGGTTGCTCGCAACAAATATTGCAGAGCCACACCGGGTAGCGTTACTGCGTCTTTAAGAATATCCACTCCTCTGTCTTTGTAAAAGTTACACATTTTTCCCAACGCTTCCAAGAACGGTGCAACGTCCAGGTTGTTGTAGTATCGCAGCCAGTCCGCGAAAGTTTTCATGTTTTTCTCTTTGTAGATCGTGTTGCACGCTTCTAGCTCACTCTCTGTAATAAAGTATCCGCCTCGCAGTTTGGAATACCAGAGTTCGATGGGTGGTAAACCATCGTAGTCCAACTTTTCTGGGGAGTCGAACCACTCGTAGGGAAAGAAAGACTTGTGCATCGAGGAGTCGTATGCCTTGATCCACTTGTTCTAACTAGTCCCGGGTCTCATGTACAGAGCAATGTGTAGAAACCTGAATTCCGGAGTGAACAGAAATATCGTCGTGTTTGTCTTCTTACCTGCCATAACCTTATCGGTTGTGTCAGACCAGTTTCCCAACGAGATGTGTTTCTTTATCAGGTTTATGTCGTAACCTACTAGAGTTGAATCCTACCACGGGAACCTGTTCTATCCACCTCTTTATAGCTTTGACTTGCGTTTCCGGGAGTTTGTCCATATCAGTCGGCATGTACTTGCGGTGCACATCGTTTTTGATCTTTTTACCTCTGCTTTTCAACTCCCTCAAGAACTTTGATACCAAAACTTCAGGATCTCTCTCGCAAATGTGTGTTGTCGTTCCTGAGAGACTGTCGCCTACTGAAACACTTATCGGGACGTGGGCAACCTCGCACTCTAGGTCTCGAGTTTTTACCTCCCCCCGTTGACATCTAGGTAAGCTTCAAAGTCGTACACTATTTGGTGCGGGTACAACACTGTCTCCAGGACCGTCTGTTCTACTTGTGGATGATTTCGTGAAATATAGTCGCACTCCCAAATAACCACGAGTGTGTATCCGGCTGAGATTATTGCCGCGTCCCTATCAAGAGTTTTTTTATTATACTTTTTACCCATGCGCCTTGTGTGGAGTGGACATCCGTACCAGTGACAACCGTGGAATTGGTACACGGTATTTGCCTCTGTCTTTGTAAAAGTTACACATTTTTCCCAACGCTTCCAAGAACGGTGCAACGTCCAGGTTGTTGTAGTATCGCAGCCAGTCCGCGAAAGTTTTCATGTTTTTCTCTTTGTAGATCGTGTTGCACGCTTCTAGCTCACTCTCTGTAATAAGGTATCCGCCTCGCAGTTTGGAATACCAGAGTTCGATGGGTGGTAAACCATCGTAGTCCAACTTTTCTGGGGAGTCGAACCACTCGTAGGGAAAGAAAGACTTGTGCATCGAGGAGTCGTATGCCTTGATCCACTTGTTCTAACTAGTCCCGGGTCTCATGTACAGAGCAATGTGTAGAAACCTGAATTCCGGAGTGAACAGAAATATCGTCGTGTTTGTCTTCTTACCTGCCATAACCTTATCGGTTGTGTCAGCCAGTTTCCCAACGAGATGTTTCTTTATCAGGTTTATGTCGTACCTACTAGAGTTGAATCCTACCACGGGAACCTGTTCTATCCACCTCTTTATAGCTTTGACTTGCGTTTCCGGGAGTTTGTCCATATCAGTCGGCATGTACTTGCGGTGCACATCGTTTTTGATCTTTTTACCTCTGCTTTTCAACTCCATCAAGAACTTTGATACCAAAACTTCAGGATCTCTCTCGCAAATGTGTGTTGTCGTTCCTGAGAGACTGTCGCCTACTGAAACACTTATCGGGACGTGGGCAACCTCGTACTCTAGGTCTCGAGTTTTTACCTCCCCCCGTTGACGTCTAGGTAAGCTTCAAAGTCGTACACTATTTGGTGCGGGTACAACACTGTCTCCGGGACCGTCTGTTCTACTTGTGGATGATTTCGTGAATTATAGTCGCACTCCCAAATAACCACGAGTGTGTATCCGGCTGATTTTATTGCCGCGTCCCTATCAAGAGTTTTTTTATTATGCTTTTTACCCATGCGCCTTGTGTGGAGTGGACATCCGTACCAGTGACAACCGTGGAATTGGTACACGGTATTTGTCTCCCTGCAGTATCCGTCGACCGGAGCCCATGCAACACACCTTTCTCCTCCGTGTCCGCACCTGGCGGTGTGTATGTGATTGACTTCTAAAGATTTTATCCAGTCTGTCGACATTTTGCTGGCGTGCGATCTTGGGTAGAAGGCTTTTTCAAACGCGGACATTGGTCTGTCTATCATCTTACCTTTGCACACGACTACGGTCTCTCCCCTCATGCATGCTGTTGCGTGCATCTTCATGTTGCTGGCGTTGGTGAATCTCTGTCTGCAGTCGTAGCAGCAGTAGATTTTTGTTAGATTATTTATGTTTGTCACGAGGAACTCGTGTTTTTTTTAACAATCCTATCGTCATCTTCTTCTTTCCTACCTCCTCGTCGTGGGCTGGTGTCTTTCTCAAATACCACACTCCTTCTTCCGTTGGCTCGTACACTTCTATTCCTACACTGAAACATTCCTCCACTTTCTTCATGTCATCAAAAGGAACCAGTCCTCTCGCGGTTTTATTGTTTTTCGCGAAATACTCGTTAGCCATGCTTCGTGCCTTATCACAACACCTGTCCGCTCGAACATCTTCCAAATGAATAGCTAGACATCTGAAAAGACACAAATCGTCGTTGTATTTATCTAACGCGTACATACCCTTCTTGTTCCTCAACCAATCCGGAAGAGGTCCTCCGGATGCTACTGTTCAGGCTAACCCTGTGTCTTCCCTCATATCACCTAAAATTAGCTTTACGAATACATCTACCCACCGGACAAACGTCCATTTCGTGTTTGGTCTGTCTACCTTATCCAGGTTCATACGAGTTTCTTCTTGTCTCTTCACCCATGTACATACCTCCTCGTAAGAACTCATCCATTGGCTACCTCCGAGGTGTTTGTGAAATAGTATAGCTTTCGCTCCACCACGACTGTCTTTTTCCTCTATATGTGACAGCTTGTAAGAAAAAGAGTATCTCAGATAGAAGTTGCTCGTCAGCATCGGAGCCAACTTGTCAACTATCCTTTCAAACATTGTCCCGTCTATGCCCTTGCGATAAGAAAGCTGTATGTTTCTCCTACCTTTCACCACCTGTTCCTTGCTTTCGTCGTGGCTGCCTAATATCTTTTCACCTTCGTCGGCTATTGCGTTCACCAACTTTCGGTTCAACTTCAACACCACTTTCTGTGGCGTCTTTCTCTGCGCGATAGCATTGGCACGCAGACTCATAACACTCTCTTCCGCAAGTATATGCCCAACTTTATCAGCATTGTCTATATTATTGAAGGCACCTCGCTTGTAGGCCCTGGTAAACCTAGTCATGAAAGCTGTGTTTTTAGCCTCGTTCAAGAGTTTTTTCAACCCTGGAACTCTTAGGCGTTTACAATATTTTAACCCTAGAGATGCGGCTTCTGCTCTCAGTTTTTCAACTTGTGGCAACATTTTCAAATCTTGTTTTAAACCAAGGTTTAAAAAGGGGTTTAACTCAATGTTTGAATAACTACTAGTTTTCGTTTCTTTAACTTGAAATTTTATTAATTTTGTCAACCCAGGAACTCTTAGGCGTTTACTGTATGGCATGTTGAGATCGTCCGCTTGTTTTCGCAGTTGATCTCTAGTTATATGAAGCTTTTCTACACTGCTAATCAGTTGAGGCGGAATATTTTTCTCATTCACAACTTTTCTCATTTTTCTTCGTCCGCAGAAATTTCTCGCAGGCATATTTTTATACTTCCTATATGTTTGCAAATATACTTTTTTTTTTAATATTAATTAATTAATTATTATGTTTTCTATAATAATAGGGGGTGTTCAGTTTTAAATTATTAATTAATATTTCTTATATTAATTAATTAATTATTATGTTTTCTATAATATTAGGGGATGTTTTTAAATTATTAATTAATTAATTAATTATTATGTTTTCTATATAATAATAGGGGTGTTCAGTTTTAAATTATTAATTAATATTTTCATACTTCCTATATGTTAGCAAATATACTTTTTTTCTTATTAATTAATTAATTGGCTCTGACCAAATGGACTGTATGGTATAAGAGATACAACTCTGACAAGGACGACCCACTTTAGAAGTACACAGTTGTTTAACTTGGCTCTGACCAAATGACTGTATGGTATAAGAGAGACAACTCTGACAAGGACGACACGCTTTAGAAAGTACACAGTTGTCTAACTTGGCTCTGACGAAATGGGCTGGACTCTTATTCTATAGGTGGTCCGCACTTTCTGTTTATTCAATCCATACACAAATTCGAGAGGTGTGGGACCGTAGATGGAGCGTAGGGGCATTATGTAGGTTGGTGGTATCATTTTAACTCCCTATATACTACTATACGTTATAATATTACCATCATTTGCTCTTATTATAAGTAGCATGCATATATTGAAACTATTGTATGCAGTATAAATAGAGCAATCAAATATGTTTAAATCAAGCAATACCATGCACGAATTAACTAATAAAACGATACTTAGCACACATTTATATACATGTAATTCATTTTGTTATATGCTATGTTGCTAGTTGTGTATGTACATTTATAATAAGCTTGAATTACACCAACATATAGTCTGTTTCTATGCTTAAATTCCTTATTATCACAAATCACGTCAGTATTTATGTTGCCTATATCTGATGCTTTAACTATTTGCATGCTGGGAAATTTGTGGGCTATTAATAGTTCAAAAATAGCAGATGACAATTCATGATATTTTCTTTTATTTCTCGCTATAAATATCATGATAATGTCTTGGAATTTCATTAGAATTGCGTCCGGAATGAAATTCCATGACATATTTACAGAGGGAAATAAGAAACAGAAGGAAATAAGAAACATACTCGTAATTTGTTTGATGTTATCTTCAACCCTAAAATGCAAAGAGTTAATTGGTCTGGCATATGCGGGCCTCCTCGAACGTTTGTTTTGTTTGTTGTGCTCGATCCCTGGTCTACATAATTCCAATTATTTGGCTTCCAACTGACTGAGCTGACATACAGTGAATCATACAATACTAATTCATTATAGGAATGAATGGTCTAGTAGTATAGTGGGGATGGAAATGATACCTCATAGATTGGAGGGTATTATCGGTGCTGATTATAGTCCTACCACAGGAAAGGAAAGTCCTTTTTTAATATAGGGTCAACAATTTATAGGAGTGTAAAAAACTCCTATAAATTGGTGGTTACAGATTAAAAATCGATTTCGTAGCCTTTATGTTTTATGATATCGGATTTAATTTCTGCAGGAACCCCTTGGCATGCCATGAGTTTATGTATCTTTAAGGTTGGCGCGCTAGCCATTGATTTTACACACCATTCGCACAAGACTTTGGTGGGTCTACACGAAGCCCTTCGCCTGTGTACCCCCAATCCGCGCGATGTCGCGGATTCTCTGCCACAATCGAGACAAATATATGGCTTCATATCAAACTTTGGTTTACCTATAGGTTTTGTTTGTTTAACATGAAATAGTAGCCTATAAAGCTTAACAGATACAGCGCTCAGTGAATAAACACGCCCGATATTTTATTTAGCCGAGTGTATTTCACCTTATCGAGGCCACGGTGTGTATTGATTTAAACAATACACAACAGTCGCCGGTGTATTTCTCCAATAGCGATTGGTGTGTATTGGTTTAATCACAGACGACAAGCTATCGAGAGAAGCTATATATATGAGAGGTGATTGCGTCACGCGGTAACACGATTACTTCCTGGCATGGACAGTTTACGGCTATAGCAATGTATGGTGGCCGGTGGGTGACATACTCACGGTGGGGTTGTAACTTTTCCCCCTACTTTATCTCCCAATTTTAACCTACATTTATCCCAATCAGTATTCTCAATCTTGGGAAGAGTGGCGCGCGCCTTAATTATAATAGTATTTTTTAAATCCTCATATCGAGACATCTCCACCACCAACTCAAATTCAGCGTCCGATATATTGTTATCGGCCAACGCTTTGGACACGATAACGTCGATGCTATTTTTCTTAGACCTCGCGAGAACCGATATTCTGTCGTGCTTTATACTTTTATTTTCGAAATTTCTTCCCACTACTCCGAACGCCATACACAGCAGTCCCACCCCAGTGGCTACACCACTCAAACCCGCAGCAATAGGAATTGCCACGACTGTAGATAACAATGCAGCGGTTCCGGCCCCACCTAGTATAGAAACGGACGATAACAAGGTGCTCACCCCCTCCGCTATATTTGCAGCTCGTCTATATTTCTTAGCATTTACCCTCCGAGTTTCCCCCTCTTGTTTTAGAATCTGCTGCATCTCGACGATATTTTCCAACCTAAAATCTGAACTTCTTTCGCCAAAACCAATCGAGATTGGAAGCGTGCTCGGAAGCGGTGATTCGTTCATATTTAAATTTTACAAATTTATTTCAATCAACAATGTCACAACAGTGGAAGAACTCGCTATGTTAGCGATTTTCGTAAAAAAGTTAATAACACTACCTTCGGAAAGTCTAATTGGATCGTCACCGGCGAACAAAACCACCCCTGAACTCTGTCCAGTGAGTTCAGTGGCTCCATCCGCCCGTTCTTCCCCATCCAGTACGATATTTACGATGACTGCGCCCACAGGTTTACCCTTAACATTAACCCAACAGACCGCCATTCGTAGAAGTGTACCTGGAGATGTCATGACGTATCCCCCATATCTATTGCTCGCTTTGGCACCGAATGAATATTCATAGGCCCCCTCATTTAATGGCCCCCGCTTCTCAGCCCAAACTGTGATGATGGGTTTTATGCTGAGTAATAACTCAAACTGCTCTACAGATGTGTCCAACAATGCGGCAAGCTTCTCGATAGCGGTATGGGCATCAACACGAACCTTTTCAGAGGTATCCTCAAGTGCTTTGTTCGCGCCTTTACGAACTCGGTTTAGTTTATCGGAAACTTCCATAAACTCTGTATGGGCCTCTTCCCGAAATTCGGTTATTTTTCCGCCTAGTTCAGTATGTGCTGTCTGGTCCTCAGAGCGCAACATCCCATAGGCTTCCGTAAGGTCCGTCTGTGTATCTGATCGGACTTTCTCAATACCCGTCCGGACTTCCTCAATCCTCGTCCGGGCCTCTTGGTGAACTTGTGCTATAGATGTTAGGACGTCCGTTCTCAGTTGTGTTATACTTCTACGAATGTACTTTGTAGTTGAAGCCACAGTGTCATCAACCAGTGATACGGTTTTCCCGGTAGTTAAAAAATCACTCTCTTTGGGGGTGAATCCACCACCTGAACCATCCTTGTATATCGATGGGGACAACCAATCGCGATTGGAATTGGAAGAACTATCTGGCCCGTATATACTCATAATGTTGGTTGTTATAAATTATATTACGAACATGAGTTTAATTCTTTGAATTAATTTCTAGAACGACCGAAATCGGATAATAGTTATTCAACTCTTTAGATCGGTCGTCGAGAATAGAGACCTTAAATTCGTGGATGTGTCCAGATTCCAAAACTTTCGTCTCGGGGGATGGGAAGTATAATGTCACAGTCTCCCCAAAATAACAATCACTGGCGGGCACTGTTTTAAGTAGTGTGCTGGGGGCTCCATCCAACAAGTTGTACGACGTGTTCAACTGGTTCAAATGTATTTTAAGGGTTTTGGTAAAGGCTAGATCCACAGGCACATCTCCAACAAACTTTTGGCCCTGAGGGGAAACAATCTTTTTAAGTGGGCGGCTGAAACCGAGGCGAATGCCTAATGGGTCTGATATAGTTATCACAGCACCGTCGGGGGCTGTTAATGTTGCGAGCCCGGTAGCCTTCGATACTGTGAGGTTCGCTTCGTCGCCAAGCTCTGTGGAAAAAAAGTATATGAGCTGTCTTGCTCCCCACAGTCCGGGCGGTAGCTTTTCAATTACTTGTTGTCCATCCTTCACACAGTAAAACCCTTCGCGCTCCCCCAAGTTTCGCCACCCAACAGTCAAGGTGATTGATCTGAGGCCTACCCGGCATTTTCCACAGCAGTTGTCGATTGACTTCTGAAGTTCACAACTCTCTTTTTGAACATTAGTGATAGTAGCAAACATAATAATATCTTTCAATGGATACCAAAGCATTTAGCTTTAATTCTAATGCAAAGTACCTGGTCGGAGGTGTATACACTAAAAAGAACACCATTGGTGAGCTTGTGCACCCCATAATAAGGGCCAGTTTGGGCCTGGGTTTCAACACCAATTTCACTAACATGTTTGAAAAGTACAGACTTCCTAAAACCATTACACAGGATGTCACAACAAACTGGAACAACAACCCTATGCAGTTCTGGCAGAACCAACTAAATTTTGCCGTGTGGTATGCCACAACCGGGTGTGGCGTCTCTTTCAGAGACCACATACAAGACAGGAACAGCATGCTTTCATGTGTATTATACTATTAGGAGGATTCTCAAAGAACTAGGTACTCCACTACCTCAAGATGATGGCTGGAATCCCATTTCCAACACATACAACCGTAAGGCGTTCGAACGGATATGTGACGAATTTAACATTTCAAAAGATTCGGATTGGAGACAAAACGTATACACGAACAGCAACATCCAGGGCACCGTTCATCTCAGTGGTCTAGACTCCGGCGCAAGCACAAAGTATGCCACCCCAGGTGTAACCTTTGGGTACTATTATTCAAATCGTGTAGTGAACCCAGTTAGAGGTTATACAAATTGGACCGCCACCGATTATGTAGCAAATAAAATGACATTCGGGTCGGAAGTTAGTACAAAGAGACAGTGTAATTACGATTACTGCTGGTATAATGCACCAAAAATAGCTCACGTAGATTATATTTTACAAGACAGAAACGTGCAAAAGGGCATAGAAACCTTTATATTGGACGACGGTCTAGGGTTTACGCAGGCCGGTGTTACCCGCCTCAACGACTTCATTCGCACATACGTCTGGGCCATCCTCGGCGCTCAGGGGCAAGGCGCAGTTCTATAATAGGAGTCGAGGACGCCATCTCCTCTCCGGTGGACTTCCCGGTGATCAAGCGGTATCAAGACGTTTTGCAGAATGCCAGCACCCCAGTAGACTATGTATTTGGAATAGGTCTTTATATGGCGCCGAGCAATATTATACTACGAGACAACCCGGTTGACGGTTACAATAATCAGATCGTAATCACCACCGCCAATCAAAAAATCGGCCACAACGGGAACATGAACACAGATACCATCAAGCGCACCCCCAAGACGGTCGGGTTCATCCAATCTCGATCGGGAGTTGAGGTTGTGAATTCAAATAAAATTGAAAAATATTTCATAAAACCCCCAATTCACGAATTGGATACAGCCACCACCGTACCCCCAATCCACGAATTGGTTACACCCACCGTACCCCCAATCCAATGATCAACAATGTTGAAATTGGAAGAATTTGATACACCCACCCCACCACGAAGCACACCATCAAGTTCCCCTAATTCACGAATTGGAACAGGAGCGGGAACTGGTGTCTCATCAAGTTCCACCAGTTCCAGCTCAGGAGCGGGAACTAGTGTCACAACCCACGAGGAGGAGAAATTAGGACTCGTAGTCGCCCTCGTGGCGACCGTACTACTCGCGCTTTGGGTTTAGGAACTCTCGGGCGGAGAATAGTAGAAGACCGGCGATCGCCACGATTAAAGCCCAAGTATTTTCGGCGATCCATCCGGCTGTTTTTGATAATATAGATAACAAGTACGAGAAGAAACTCCCGATCAACCCAGGCAGTGCGGCAGCCGCCTTTCCAGCTAATTTAGCTAGGATATTGGCTAGGGCTTTTAGATGCTTTTTTGCCCACTCCTTGGCGCCGCCGGATTGCGCGGGTGCTGGCGCGGGTGCAGCCGCCGCACCACCTACGAGCAGCTCGATAGTTAGAACTATGGTCGATATGGTCATGCCGACAGCTGCGAGGATGCTTACTACCGTGACGCCCTGCTTTCTGAACAGAGTGCGAAGTCGTTCACCGAGTGTCTTCTCCTCATGCAGAACCCTCGAGATTGTTTCGCGGATCCGACTTATTTGGGCGCGGAGCGCCTCACGGCAATCCGATGCAGCCTCCAAGCGAGCTGCTCTTTCATACCACAACGACCGCAGGCGTTCAGTAATCCGCTCGGTAGATTCTCTATCGTCACCGGCTTCCCCAAGTTTTCTTTCTTCTAGCGAGATATGTTCATCCAGCGCCGTGAGTTTGGAGAGGTTAAGGACCAATTCGCCCCGGACCGTTTGTAGTGCCTTATCGAGGCCCCGGAGTTCAAGAAGAGGTAACGGTGGGTCATCCATCGTGCTGAGTATTCCATCTCTCTCGCTTTCGTTGAGCTCCATTGTGTGAATAGCGTCGGTGGCTACACGAGGGACCTCGCTGAGCCCGACAGTTTCTATCGCGGCGGCCGTCTTCGCCATCGTTTCGTCGGGAGACTGTAGGACCTCTACAGCGCGGGCCGGCATAATTGTTTTACCACGCTTCCAATTTGGGAATCCGAGTTCGTCCTTTACGATTTGGCCACCGCCCCGGTTTCTGGCAATGGTGGTCAGCGCTAGGGGTTTTCCGGTCCTCATATTGACGATCGGAATATTTGATGCTTTTAATCGCAACCTACCCTTCAGATCCAATTCGAACTTGGAGTAGTCGCGGCCGACAGATGTGACCTCACCTTTTTCTGACAAACTGTTGTAGTAGTCGTCTACAGTTGACTTGACTAATTCCTGATTTAGACTAATGGTGCTGGTAGCGCCTCCTATTTCCCCCCAATTCACGAATTGGAACTGGAGTCTCTATGAAGGGCGTTTCGTCATCGATGTCATCATCGATGTCATCATCGATGTCATCATCTCGGCCGACTTCGCCCATACCAATATCGTAATCCTCCATTTTAACGATGTATTAAAGAAAAAAGAATACGGGTTTAATAGAGTATTTAAATATGTCTTCGAGTCAATACGGCCGCAAATTCAATCCATACAGCAGACTGCGGGAGCCCCTTGGGGCGAAAGGCGTGAGACAACCCATTACGAACAACCCATCGACGATCGACCAGAACCAACAGTTCTTGGCCCGCTTTCCCAACCTCGGAGCTAACGACGTCATTGTGCCGGGGACTGTTCGCATAGCTTTCACTATTTCGCTGACGTCGACAGACGTGGACCGAACCGTCGTTCAGAAACTGGGTCGCGCCATCGTCAAGAAGACCATGATAAAGATTTCTGGTAATGAGGTGATGTCGATCGACGACAGCGACGTCTACCATTGTTACCAGGACATGTGGAAGACGGCGCAAGAGCGCGAAAATGCGGTCTATCAGGGTATTGACACCAGCAAAAATAAGAACGTAACCAGACTTAGAATAGGGGCTAGTAACAAGGCAGATAAGGACGCGAGCGATAACGCGATCGCGGCCGCTTACAAAAGCGACACATTGTGGAATATTAACGTCAATGTACCCGCCCGCTCGATGAAAGGTATACTGTTGCTGTTCGAGGAGGGTCGGTTCGCGCTCGGGGCTAGAAAAAGCGACAAATTTTATAACCCCAAAATCACAAAGGTCGCGGTGACGATCGAGGGAGTCCCCAATCAACTCTACAGTCAGGGCCTTCGCGCGCACCAGCAGTGGGACGAAGCCAGAAAGAAATTTGCTGCCGGCTCTAAACGCTCCCCAGAGGTTGCCGCGGATGCCAAAGACATGCAGCTCTCGGACGTCTCCCTCGCACAGTTCCTGACTTCCAAGTACGCGTTATGGCTAGACATGCGAGCCAGCGACGACGACCAAATGCACGGTAGTGGACGCCAAGTTGAGAAAAGCTAGCGAAGGTGTGACGATCCAGATAACCAAAGAGGCGGATGGAGTTGGCGCATTGAACGTGTACTTATATATAATCACAGACGCACAACTCAACATCGAAGATGGTCGATACGTCTCAGCACTCTACTGATTTAATAAAAAATCATTCTAAAGATTTAAATAAAAATAAAGTTTGTGATGCCCACTCTGCCATAATATGTGGGCAGACAGGATGTGGAAAAATAGTTTTCATCCTCGACTTGCTCGAGGGGTCCTACCGCGATATCTTTCGACAAATTGTGATCCTGTGTCCCACTGTGCGGCACAACGACACTTATCAGCGACGCCCGTTGATATGGACCGACCCTGAGGTATACGTTATTGACCACGGTGATAGGCTTCACGATTGGTTGCGCGGCTTCTACCAAGTCTTTCAGGGCGAGCCCACCCTATACGCGATTGACGACTGCTCGGCCAAGGCGGCGATGACCAAAAAGAATGACATGCTCTCCGAGCTCGCATTTTCTGGCCGCCATGCGGGGCAAAATGTATGGATCTAAACTCAAAAGTAAAACGCCGTCCTCAAGGATCTGCGCGAGCAAACGAAATGGGTCGCCCTCTTTCACTGCAAGGACCGAGACTCATTCGATGACTGTCTTCGAGAGAACAACGCTATTCCAACGCACGAGGAGCGCCTGGAGGTTCGACAGATACTTTCTGAAACAAAGCACGCCAAGCTTCTGCTAAAGACTGATCAACCAACTGCTTACGAAGTTATCAATTAATTACTGAGCATTGCTTAACGCTCGTTAGTAACTGCTGAGCAAATGCTTAACACTGCTGAGCAATTGCTGAACAATGCTTAAAAAATACTTAACAAATGTTGAACAAATGCTGAACAATGGTTAACAATGTGGGAATCAATGTGTTGCTCCGCTGCGAGCTTTGTTGCGAGCATAACGGTGATCATAAGTATCGGGTGGTGCGCTTGGCAATATGTTAGACTTATGAGGCTAGTCAGAATAGTACTAATTATTAAAAATAAAATAATGAACTGCGACGAACTTCTCGATCAGCTAATTGAAGAGACAGCCGTGTCAACTGCCGACACGACATCCTTCCCAAAAGAAACTGTAGGAACCGACACGATATATTTCCTGAAAGATGGCACGGCTGCCGATACGGTCCTGAAAGAAAATGAAAACACGACGCAACGCGAGCGGCTAGCTGCGCTGGTTGCTGGGGGACAATCGGAGCGGTATTTCGGTCGGCGTCTCTCAGTTTGTCAGGTGGACAAGATGTCAGATGTCGAGGTTGATAAAATGTATGCGCGATACGAATCTAAATTGGGGGCAGAGATGACGAAAACTCTTGAATCGGCGGCTATTCATTTGTACGCTACCGCTGTCAGTGGAATTCTCCCTATATCTGACACCCCGGGGTTGATTGGTGATCTAGAGACTGACCCTTTTCTAGGACACACTCTTCAATTTATCACTAGTTTGGAATGTACTTAGCCCCGCTGACAACCGCGTTGACCACGGCTAAGCACTGTCAATTTGGACATATATGCCCACGAACTATAAGCCCAGAAAATAATGACACAAGACGCACCCCAACCCTGTTGGACCAGAAGCGACAAGCACCTGCGAGAGTGACGGAACAGCCCTCAACTCCCAATCGAGATTGGATGAACCCGATTGCACTTCCAACTCAGATTGATCCCCCAGTTCCAATTAGTGAATTGGGTTCAACACTGTTGAATCCGATTACACGACACAAAAACCCAAAAAGACAGGCAGCTGGGCGGGCAACGGCTGACACACGAAAAGCTAAACAAGATAAAATACTCGCCGAGCTTCGAGAGGCTAAACAGTCGTTATTTGTTCCAGCTCAGGAGCCCCAATCGCAATTGGAGTTGGGGGCAGAAACAGCAAAACATCCGAAGACATATGTGGTTCAATCTCCTGCGGAGCAATCGTGGATTGCTGTAGCTCCTATCTGGATCACCCCGTGGGTTGTTGGTGGTGGTCTGGCAGTTATGGGCACCGTGTGTGTGTGGAAATACCTTTCGAGACAACCCCCAACCGCACCTGTGCAGTTGGAGGCGGTTCCGAAGAAAGTTACGAAACCGATAGCGCCCATTTAAACATTAATCACGATCCCTTTTATATGCAATAAATATAATGGCTAAAAACGAAGGTAAAATGATAGTGAATGCGGTTTATCACGCCGTGGTGATATCGGGTCTCAGTATCGGGTTTGCTCGAATATCAAAGATGGCCTTCGGAGGGCCCTCTCCCAAATTGGACATGATTGCGAGAGACGTAGGTCTCGTGACCTTGAATGTAGCGTCCTAACTTTCGGCCCGAAATAACCTAATTAAAGCTGGAATTCTACCTGCTAATATATGGAAATAAAATGGCTACTGCCGCAGCAATAGTAGGTGGCGCAATCGTGAGCGCAGGGTCGTTCGGCCGTAGCAACTATTTATTCTCGTTAATTCCTGAAGACTCGTACGCGGATGGTGAGCGCAAGCGTCACGATTTAGCTACAGAACAACTCAATAGCGCAAAGGAAGCATGGGCGGAAAAACGAACCAACCGTGTGGACTGGATCAACGAAGAGCTTCGCCGCGAAAAGCATGCCGCGCAAACTTTCCGGAACGTTGACGAAGCCATGCGCGAGTACAAGCTGGCATATCCACAGAAAATTCTCGCGCCGATCGATCCCGAGCCCCAACTTTCAGATTTCTATGTACCGTCAGAGGCCCAAAAAGACCGCGAGATCGCGTTCATCGTCGTGGGAATGGGTGTGGTGGGTCTCGTCAGCTACTATATTGAAAAAGCAATAAGCAAAAGCAATAATAAAAAAAATTTTTTTTTTAAATAATATATATGGGCCGCGCTCTGTGAAAACCGGCCTTAATGACAAAATTTTCGATTTGCATTTTTTTACATTTTCTGATGCGGACACCTTTCAAAAACAATATTCTGAAAGGAAAATGCAATTATGTTTAATAGTTTTTGTTTTATCTCACTTTTTGTAGCACCATGTGAATCACGCACGAACAAAAAAACGTAACGTAAAGTTTTGTAAAGAGACTACCGTATAACCTCGAATTAACGCCCCCGGAGGTTATATTTTACAAAATGGGGGTGGGGGGGGGCGTTTATTAGCCATAAAAAAAAAAAAAAAAAAAAAAAAACAAAAAAAAAAAAAAAAAAAAAAAAAAAAAAAATGTATTTGGGGTGGGGGGGGGGGCGTTTGAATATTAGGAGGGGGGCGTTAATTCGAGGTTATACGGTATGTATGTGGTATAAGTTTTGTAGAAGATACTAAGTATGTGACCTTGACCTTGGGATCAGCGGGGGTTGGACAGTCGTAGATTTGTCACAGCATGATAGTACAACCTTAGAGGAATGCACAAGTGAAATAATAAGAATTGTCAATGAAGGAAATAGAAGTTATAACTTATTTCCCTGATGTTAAGTTGTGTAAAGAGACTAAGTATTTGACCTTGACATTGGGATCAGTGGGGGTTGGACGGTCATGGATTTGGCACAGCATGGTATTAGAGCCTTACAGGAATGCATGTGTGAAATATTAAGAATTTTAGATGAAGAAAATAGAAGTTAGAACAATATTTCTCTGATGTTAAGTTTTGTAAAGAGACTAAGTATTTGACCTTGACCTTGGGATCAGCGGGGGTTGGACGGTCGTGGATTTGGCACAGCATGGTACAGTGGAACCCCTCTAAACCGAACACCCTGGGGACAGACTGAAAAGTTCGGTTTATAGGGGTTTTCGGTTTAGAGGGATTTTCTATTTCCAGTTAAGGAAATGTATGTTTTCCATCATTAACTCTTGGATTTGTATAGTATATACCATTCTTACCATATTGAAAGCATATTTACACATGTTTTCAATAAATATGTCAAGTTTCTTTTTATTCTGAGAATTGACATGATGACTTTTTCATTGGATGACATATTTTTCGAAAAGGTGTATAGCAATGTTATTTTGTGTGTTGGAATAAAGCATTACAAAGACAATAAAGTTTCATCTTTTAATAAGTAAATATACATAATACACAGCACATATAAACAACAAAGTAAGGGGTATGAAGCTCAGAGTTAATGTTCAAATTATGCACCTTAACTGAGATGAGACGATTCTAAAGCACTCCCAACTTGCCATTTGTATGGAGAAATAAGAAATGTACCCCCTTAACGGGGGCTCGGCTACCCAGTTGTGTTTTATCATGTCGACATGTGTAATTCCCAATACACAGAGTGCAGATGACATGGGATAAAGGCCCCCTAAGTATTTTGTGCCACTGTGGAACTTTCTCGATCAGCTGGAGCGCTCTTTTAAGACCAGAATGTGTTTTTTTTTATTGACATTGCAAATAGTGCAGATTCGCAATGTAATCCGAGTCTACGGTCTACACTGGTCGCAAAGAGCATATGATACATTTCGCGTGTGCCGTGTAGTTACCGCGAGCTGCTACAATAGCCCACAGGCTACAGTGACGAGTTTACTGCCTCGTTAAGTAATTATCAGATTATCTCAATTAATCGGTCGGTGGGTTCACAAATAATGTGCCGATTATTACGTATGCGTATAATTAAATTGTGAACCATGCTATTGTAATGAGCTTGTAAAACAGCAAACATGTCTCGTATTTAGGTCGCATGTATTGAATAGATTCTTAACTTTGTAATGCCGCTTATGACGTTAAAAACACGCCGCTTAGCGCATTACACGCATGGATAGCGCTTGTACAGAGCTCAAGTTAATGTGCGTAATTTGATCAATTTTGTTATTTCTTCCACACAAATGTCAAGTTGTGAGTCCGTTAGAATCGTCTCATTCTCGTGGCTCCGCATTTTGGAAACCAGAGCTGAACATTACTACCGGGAACCAGTCTATTGTAAATACGGTGTGATTTTGACACCCGCTTGAAATAACAACATTGAAATTGGGCGCGGTGTATTTTTTGGATGACATCCTGACAGGTGACCGTATTTTCGGTTTTCCGGGGTTATTTTAACGCTGAAATATGGTTTTGGGACTTGAAATGGCGTCCGGATTACGGAGTAGAGGGGTTCCGGAATAGAGGGGTAGAAACTAATGTGTTTATATAGCAGAATATTCGGGACGTGGTCGTATGTTCGGTATAGCGCGAATTCCGGTATAGAGGGGGTCCGGTTTGGAGGGGTTCCACTGTAGTAGAGCCTTACAGGAATGCATGTGTGAAATATTATGCATTCCTATAAGACTTTACTACCATGCTGTGCCAAATCCACGACCGTCTAACCCCGCTGATCCCAAGGTCAAGGTCAAATACTTGGTCGCTTTACAAAACTTAACATCAGAGAAATAAGTTATAACTTCTATTTCCTTCATTGACAATTAATATTTCACTCGTCCATTCCACTAAGGTTGTACTATCATGTTATGACAAATCTACGACCGTCCAAGCCCCCGCTGATCCCAAGGTCAAGGTCACATACTCAGTCTCTACAAAACTTAACATCAAATAAATATATTATAACTTCTATTTCTTTCATCGAAAATTCTTAATATTTCATGCATGCATTCCTCTTAGGCTCTACTATCATGCTGTGACAAATTCCCGCTGATTTCGAGGTCATGGTCATATAGTTAGTCTCTTTACAAAACTTAACATCAGAGAAATCGGTTATTACTTCTATTTCTTTGCTCGGATCTGCTTCACATTTCACACACGCATTTCTCCAATGGACCTCTACCACCCTGTGACAAATTCACGTTCATGCCGCTCCCGCTAAGCCCAGAGTCAAGGTCACAAGCCTACACAATTGGGAAAATTTTACATATTTTAGGGGTACCTGGGCCCACGCGGAGGGTATTCCGTAAGCCTCGCTTACTGACCGATATAGTTATACATCTGTGATACGCTTATTTTTCTGAAAATTTCCAAATCGTATGTTTATGTTGATTTTTTAAACATTCGACAGGCGAAACAGTAAATTAAACGAATTAAGCCCTGTGCCCAGTTCTCTTTGTTACATAATACTGATTCTGTCATGGTGTTATCTAAAAATTACCGGTTGTATGGTTATTTAGTTTCAAATGTCAGCGCACAAGTTGTCCATATATTATAAAAAATAATCGACAAAATCACTACGTGTTTCCTTGAAGGAAACCGAAAAAAATAGACAACTGTCTGAACCACTATGGAAACAACTATAAAATTATGCTACGCGTATCCAGCATTAAAATGTTTGTGATCCACAAATAGTAAAGCGTACGGTTATAAATAGGACAACGTCAACTTATTGCAATGACGCAACTATTTCAAGTGTTAAAATCCGACGTGATGTTGGTAAATTTAAGCGTAACTTTGCGACGTCATTTTCAGGCTTTCATGACGTTGTCATTAAGGCTGGTTTTCATAGAGCGCGGCCCATATATATAGAACGATGCTAGTTGACGAGCTTTATTACACTTTGATCGATGTAGGCTACACGGCCCTTAAACACCGTTTAGCTGGCGAAAAGGGTCTGATCCGTCTGGCACAAGACTCTCTAGAGACGTGGCGCGAGGACGAACAAACGGCCACCCTTTTCGCAAAGCGGATGTTAGATTCCTCCGAGTTCCCGCTCCAGGTCAGGAGCGGCAACTCCAATTGCGATTAGAGCTGCAGCGAAACTTCCAACAACGGTTTAGTATCGACGACGCAGTTACCCGACGATCTGGCGAAGGCATGTTGGAGATTGTTCGCCCTACTAGAATACCTCGCATACGATGGACACGCGCAAGCTTGATACCAAACTATCGGTTCGCCTAACGCGCAAGCTAGCGAACACATACTACAGCCCCTGCGGCTACTGGAAGGGTCTCGCGGCCATCAAGAACCTCGCGGCGGCGACCAAGGTTTCCGAAAACGCGGCCAAGGAATGGCTCAAGAAGCAGGCCCTCTGGCAGATCTATTTGCCAGCACCTCACAATATTCCGCGGCCTCAAGTCGACGTGCCGGTGCCGAACGAAGTCCACCAAGCAGATCTCCTATTTCTCCCTCACGATCGCGTCGGTAGTAAGCGTACAAGTACTCACTGACAATCGTTGACGTAGCAAGTCGTTATAAAGGGGCTGAGCCACTGGCCACGAAAGAGTCTAAGGAGGTGACCGAGGCTCTTTCCCGAATATATAAGAGGAGTCCTCTAAAATGGCATAATCTTATCCAGGTCGATCCCGGCCGCGAGTTCATGGGCGCGGTCTCTCAGCTGTTGGCTAAGCACGACGTTTCTGTCAGACGCGGCCGCGTCAACATCCACCGGGACCAGGGGATCGTGGAGCGGTTCAATCGAACCCTGTCTGAGACGTTGTTCGGACACCAATATGCCAAAGAGCTTGTAGACCCTCATACGCGATCGACCGAGTGGGTGACCAGGCTGCCCGCCATGGTCTCCGCACTGAACGGCGAGGTGACCAGATTGATTGGTAAGAAGCCCGTAGATGCCATGAAGTCTAAAAAGGTGGCGCACAAACCATCCGCCGTCACGCGCGGACAACCCGTTGGATTAGCGGAGCAACGTCTTCCATTGGATGTTGCCGTCCGGTACCTCTATCAACCGGGAGAGCTGGAAGGTGGCCGCCGCCGCGCGACTGATCCCGTGTGGTCTCTCAATGTATATAATCTAGATCGATCTATTACCAAACCCGATGAGCCCGCGCTCTACTATTTGGATAATGGTCCATCGCGCGGGTTTGTTCGCTCGCGAAGAACTTCTTGCGGTGCCTTCTGACACCCAGCTACCCCCAGATCGTCCGTCGTCATAGTCGGTCAGGCTCTCGTCCTACATAAACGGCTCTGTATGAATATTATCAGACAGCACGCGCCGCTTGTCATAATAGGCGGATAGCCCAAGCTTGTGCTGGGAATATGTCTTCATCACTCCATTATTCATGCGGAATCCTCTGTTTTCCGCTGTATCATAAGATCCCTCGAGTGCGGTTTTGTACCGGTCCCAATCTACACTATTCGTTCGTTTACTCATTCCTTTGGAGGAATGCTTGGTCGTGCCTCTAACTCCGGTTGGCAAACCAACCTTCTCTACAAAGTCTGCTCGATCCCCTTGAAATTCCATCTTGAAAAGTTCTGGTTCGTGTCTGCTCCACTTATACCAGGCCAACCAATTTTTGTCGGAGTTTATAAACTCATCCATCAACTCTGGGCGAATGCATGATTTCAGATCCCTCCCACTAGTGGCTATGTACATACTATCTGTGTCCATTTGTATCAATTCCTATTTCTGTTAAATCATCGTAGAAGGCTGATCGCAACGCTTTATCAACACATTCCTCGTCTTTCGTGTAAGTCGTATTCAAATGTCTTTCCGCCGCTTCTATCATTTTCCCACAACACGAATTACCGAGTAGTTTCATTATGTCTTCGACTACAGCTTTGCTGTTATCTACATCGCCAGTTCGTCTAGCTGCTGTGACATCCTCCCGCTTCCGCATACCTACAAGAGCCCTCTGCAGCATCTCGTAGGTTTCCTCCTGTGGCGCGTAAAGTTGAAGCTTGTCATTGAACGGGTTATCAGACACCGTTCCCCGCAGTAAATACTGTATCGCCACACCTGGAAAAATTACGGTATCCTTGAACATATCAACACCTTTGTCTTTATAAAATCGACACATTTTCCCCAATGCTTCCAGGAAAGGTGAGACATCCAAATCGTTATAATACTTCAGCCACTCCCGGAACATGGTCATCTTTTTCACTTTGAAAATCGCGCAGCACTTCGCGAGCTGGGTGGCATCGATCAAGTGTTTACCAGCAAGTCTCGAATACCAGTGTTCTAGATCCGGCAGTCCGGGATAATCTAGTTTTTCTGGGGAATTAAACCATTCGTAGGGGAAGAAGGACTTTTGCGCTTCACAGCTGTACCCTTTAATCCACCGGTCATAACTGACTCCCGGCCCTAGGTACAGTGCAACATCCAGAAACCTGAACTCGGGTGTGAATAGAAATATCGAAGCGTTTTCCCTTTTGCCAACAATTACCTTTTTCGTTGTATCAGACAGCTCGCCAACTAAGTACTTCTTGATAAGATTTATGTCGTACCTGCTGCAATTGAACCCGATTACCGGTACCTGACATATCCATTGCTCGATCTCCCCAGCCTGCCGCTCCCGCAGGGTGTCCATATCTGGGGGCCGGAATGTTCTACCTACCTCTCCCCTGATGGCATTCCCGCGCTTTTGAAAATCCTTCATAAACCTAGCCACCAACAGCGCGGGGTCTGTGTCGCATATGTGAGTTATTTCTGAAGACATACTATCACCAATACTCACGCTAATCAGGACATGCTCGGTTTCAAACTCGAGGGAATCCGTTTTCCTCTCGTGGCCGTCTTCGCTCAAATACGCTTCAAAGTCGTACACAATCTGGTGCGGGTAGAGTGTGGTAGGACATCCCGTTTTTATAGCTTTACCAGATTTCTTAAAGTTGTGCTCCCACATCACCTCTAACTCATACCCAGCCTTTGTAATCATTTTCTCCCGCCTGGTGGTGTTGTCAAACTCGTCACGCTTGTTTATGGAGTGTGCCGGGCATCCGTGCCAATAGCAGCCGTGATACTGGTACACTGTGTTATTTTCCCGACAGTAACCGTCTACTGGAGCTCCGGCATTCCCGGCGCTCGCCACCCAGTGCCCCACTGTTCGGTATGAGATATGGATGCCTTCTCCCCTTCTCAACGCGCCCATCCATTCCAATGCGCAGTAGCTCTTCGCGCTTTTCTGGAAGAATGCCCTTTCGTACGCGGATCGAGGACGCTCCAAAATCTTACCTTCGCAGATTACTTGGGTGTCCCCTCGCATACAGGTGCGTGCGTGTCTTGTCAGGTGGCAGGCTTGTGTGAATCGTTGGGAGCACTATTTGCAACAGTACGTGTGGGTGATTTCTTTAAGCTTGGTTATAAGGAATGCGTGGTCTTGGAATAATCCGATGGTCATATGTTTGGTGCCGACTGCGGCGTAATGTGCTGGTTTTTTTCTCAAATACCAGACTCCGTCTGTGGGTTCATACACTTCAATACCAACCTTGAACTTCTCTTCGACCTTCTTCAAGTTATCAAATGGTTTAGTTCATTCTCACCAAAACACTCCTGGCTAAGCTCCCGCACTTTATCACAGCACCTATCAATTCGAGACCCCCCGTGAATCGCTAAACATCGAAATAAACACAATCCGTCATCGTACCGGTCTAGAGAATACATACCTTTCTTATTTCGCAGCCACTCTGGTAGCAGCCCTCCCCCCGCGAATTTTGACTTAAGACCCAAATCCTTCCCACGCTTTCCCTGCACGAGCTTGACACACACTTCCACCCATCTTAAGAATGTCCACTTCGTGTTTGGGCGAGAGATTTTATCGATGTCCATCCGCTTGGTCTCCTGAACAGCCACCCAGCGGTTTACGTCGGAGAGGGATGACATCCAATGACTTCCTCCGATATTCTTGTAGAATGTAATAGTTTTAGGCTGGCCTTTGGAATCAACCTCATCGATGTGCTTCAGGTTGTAGGAATACGCGTACCTAAGATGAAAATTTGTAGTGATATAGGGCATCAGTTTATCTACTATCCTATCGGAAATAATACCACCAACCGCTCTATGAAAGGTGAGCTCGACAGTTCTCCTTCCAGCCTTGACCGTTTCACTCTGCCCATCAACCCCCGCCATTATTTCTGGCCCTTTCTCTATAATGGCGCGGACCAGCGCGGTTTTGATTACACGCTTAGTCTCAGACCTCTCGGTAAACGCGCTGTTCTTTGTTGCGTTTATCAGTTTGGTTAACCCCGGCACTCTCAGACGATTACTATATGTGATCCCGAGTGATTTAGCTTCATCCCTCAATTTCCCAATATCTCCGGATGTCTGATCTGAGGTTTTTGCTTCTATCAGTTTGGTCAACCCCGCAACTCTCAGACGATTACTATATGTGATCCCGAGTGATTTCGCCTTTTCTCGCAATTGCAATAACTCGGAAGTTGGTGTTGGGGGTTGTGGTCTCATATTTGTCATAATACCTTTTCGTATACATGTAGGTTTTACTTGTTCAACAAGTACATTTCTATCTGAGGATTTCTGATGATTTGTCATATTTGTCATAATACCTATAGGTTTTGTTCGTTTAACATGAACATTTATGTCATGGCTTTTCTCATAATTTGTCATATCTGTCATAATACCTATAGGTTTTGTTTGTTTAACATGAAAATTTCTTTTCAGGGTTTTTATCATAATTTGTCATATTTGTCATAATACCTATAGGTTTTGTTTGTTTAACATACAAATTTCTGTCATGGGTTTTCTCATAATTTGTCATAAGTTTTGTTTGTTCAGCATACAAGTTTTTTACACTTTCCTGTGGTAGGTGGGACTATAATCAGCACCGATAAGACCCTCCAACCTAGGTGGTATCATTTCCATCCCCACTATACTACTGGCCTCGTCCAGTATTCCCGCGACTTTTCCAAGTTTATATCCCCGATAAATTCCAAAAAAAGGCCATTCATTCCTTATAATTCCAGCATTTGAAATAAATTCATCAAGAACATGTGTTTTTTTCCGTTTTCTTAAGAATTACTTTAACTGCGCCTCACGGTTACGATAAGTAGTTAGGCGTGGGAGTTTACTGGGATATAAATTTTGGACGGAGACTTGCTACGGGCCAATCAAATGTTAGGGAATTGTGTAAATATTTTTGTGCTGGAATTATTGCATAATATGTATTTATTTTAACTAAGCGTATTCTTATTCTTCGAAACAAAACAAATGTAGACCAAATAGTCGATGGTTTTCTTTTGTTCATATTGTTACAATTAGATATGCGATTAACAAAAACATACTCCCCACGCATGTTTACCTATCTAGTTTTATTACACAAATAATGCTTTTTTTGGTTACTGCAGGATAAGGATATGAACATATTTTATTGAACTCATTGGTTGATTTCACAAGAAATTCGGCATTGACCCCTTTCTTATGAAATAAGTAAACACGTTTAATAAAACTATTATAAGCTATAAAGCGGTTTACACGGCCAAACAAATGTCACCGCTCCAAGAGCTCGGCCATTTATCCGAGAATATTTGACGTTTTTCGGATGATATTTAAATGTTTGACGTTGGCGTTTGGGGCCCAATACATTAATCTCAACAAACAAGTTGGGACCGGTTTTATTGTTATAATCGTTTAACAAGCAATGATTTTAGGATACAGTGCATATAGAACACATTGCACTAAACTTTATTGACTTAATGTATCTGTCAAATTAGCTGACATGTCTGTGTCAAACGCTACTAGAGCTCAAACTGGCCGACAGCTTGCCCATGCTAAGCTATCTCAGATGGTAGCTCAATGAACAGTATATCATACACTTAGAATACCTGGACATACATGTATATGCTTTTATATACACGTATTCAAACATATTTATGAAGCTATTATATTTGAAACAAATGATGATGTTCCATAAAGACAGTGCTTATATTAGAAGCGCGCCGAATAGAACCGAGTGTTGTTTACTGATGAAGCTCTATTCGCCGTCAGTCACACGGACGGACGGTTACGCGTACACCGGCGAAAGAACGAACGGTTCAACGATTGCTGTGTTTCTGAAGAGAGATGTTTGAGGCGGGCTGTCATTGTTTGGGTGAGATCATGGGAAATTTGAGGACTGATCTGGTTGCATTTGACCGTATGTACAGGGAAATATGAATCACAGCGCCATCTTGCGGAAAATGCTTATACCTCACGTCATGCCGTCCATGCGCTGCCATGGCCTTGGTGTAACACCTCAACACGACAATGCCCGCCCGCATGTAATCAGAATCACCGCGTCAGTATTTACAATTTAGCCATTCATACAGTAGGTGACCTGTCGCAGGCATTGCAACGGGGATCTGTCCGACGCACTGATTGGCCGGTACGTTACGTCAATGCGCCGTAAAATCATTGCCTACATTCGTGCCAACGGAGTTCACACCCGCTATTAACCATGTTTAGGAGATCTGTCACTTTTTTTTTTACCAAAACATGACTGCAGAACATTAGTGAACACCTGCTTCATTTTTCTTTAATCATTTTTTGTTTGACTCCTATATATCGACTTCACTGCAGCATCTACGGGGCGCCAAGTGGGACATGGCTCAAATTTGTGCCACAAAAAAATTCAATTCTGTGTCACAAAATTCAATCATAAATTCACTTTTGTGCCACAAAACTCAATTCTGTGTCACAAAATTCACTTTTGTGCCACAAACTTCAATTCTGTGTAACAACATTCAATTCTGTGTCACAAAATTCAATTCTGCACACGCATGTAAGAAGGACTACCATTGTTCAGAAACTGCACTGGAGAAATGGGTCACGGTCGCCGATCTACACATTCAATGTCGATGATTCATTTCTCATTCTGCCGATGATTCATTTATCATTCTGCCATTTTGCTTCAACTATCTTCAAACAGTCAAACGTTGACAAACCCATTCGTATTTAAACTCATTTGAGTTATAATTATACACATAATTCATGTACATGTATATCTCTCGCGAGTACAGACCTCATTTATTGTGTATCGCAAGGTACATCTGCCCCAGTTAAATCAATAATACACGCGCTGTGACCTGTGTTCTGACTGCTGTCTGTGTTTATAAACAGAATGTGTGTATTGGGCCATTTGAGGAAACCATTTGTAGTATTTGTGTAGATACCATGGATACTAAGATGGTGTATACTGTAAATAATGCATGTAGACACATAGTTGCGAACACGTAACTTCGCAACTAGTAGACACAGATCCAATACCATTTGTTTCACAAGGTTAGATCTACTGTTAGAATACGACGTCATCTAATGTAATTTTCGAGCATAAAACGTTACCTGATAAATAGAATACCAGACTAGTGTATTTTTTAATATGAAGTTTATCAGGCTCGGCTCGGAAACGGTAGGAATTCCTCGGCAAGCCTCGGAATTCCTACGCGTTTCCTAGCCTTGCCTGATAAACTTGATATCAAAATACACTAGCCTGGTATTCTCTATATATGGGCATGCTCTCAGGTCTAGCTATGTCCCGGCTAATTTATGTTTGACCCTGTTTACATAATTGAGGGAAAATTCTGAATATTTTTCTTATTTCTCCTTCAAAGTATATATGCTTATATGGTGTGAACACTCATTTGTAATCATAATATAACCAAAATAACTGTCCATAAAGAAGTATAATATTGATATATTGGGTTATATTTTCGCATTGAAATATTTAAACCTGCAAGTGTACTCCACCATCTAGTAAAATTGACTAAGACCGATCTCAACCAATCAACGTAGAGATGACATAGACTATCCTACGCAAACTAATGTTTGTGGACAAAAATGAATTCTGTCCCACAAAACTGAATTTTCTTCACAAAACTCAATTCTGTCTTACAAAATTGAATCCTTTATAACAAAAATGAATTTTGTATACGAAACGTATGCAGAATTGAATTTTGTGAAACAGAATTGAATTTTGTGACACAGAATTGAATTTTGTGACACAGAATTGACAGAATTGAATTTTGTGACACAGAATTGAATTTTGTGACACAGAATTGAATTTTGTGATTTATAGTGTTACAAAACTCAATTTTGTCTGGACAAAATTGGTTTTGTGCACATAATTAACCTGTCCTGCATGGCGCCCCGTAGCATCTAGCCAAACCGTTTAATGAAAATCCAATTTATTTTAATAACCGATATGAATCAGCAACCGCATGGTCTTCATTTGATATCGGTGTTACGACCGTAAGCTGAATATGGATTCTGGTAATCTCTCCCTAAACATGAAGGAAAGTTTATTTTGTGTTCAACTGTGTGTTCATTGTTTTCTACCTACTGGTACTGCATGGTGTTTTAATTGTTTGCTAATTTTATAGTTCTTGTTCTGTATACTAGTAGCATGTATTCTTCGTTTGTCCCTGTTTAGTCTGATTAGTACTGTAGAAGGAGTATGTGTTCATGTCACTATATGTCGAACCGCTCTAATCCGAACACAGAAACAAAATATCCGTGAATTTAATTCTGAAGCGTTGGCGTTATGGTTTTGTTATTATAATCCCAAACCACTTATAAGGCTGTGATTGGAGAAATGGGGCTTATGTGCTATGCGATAAGTGTAGCCCCAGATCATCCTTCGCATCCGCGTAGTCTGACAAGGACATGCACTGTTCGTGATTATGTCAATGGAACACATGTACTAGCTACTTATACTTGTTATAACTTATAGTGTTGAATCCTTTCAGGTTCCAGGAGTGTGGTAGAATATCAGAAGTTGAATATCCAGAAATCCCATAAGCCCAATTTTCCCAGTCACAGCCACATATGTGTTTAAAGGAGATATAACAAGCTTCTGTTTTCGCGGTACGCTTATGTAATCATCATTTATATATCAAATAAAACAAATTGTACAGTAATCCGACCATGGCAGTATGTGCAGTTCTATTACGGATTTCATATTCCGGACAGCCAGTTTTTCCAGCCGTCACTGCTATTATATATAACTTCCCTTTATTTTGCTTACCACAGTTATTTCCCTTGCTGTCACGTGGGTATATGACTAGTCAGTAGTACTTCCGAAATGTATGCATAATACGATTATTACACGTAACAGTTCAACAGACTTCTTAGAACTCCAGTTTATTAGACCGCTGATATAAATATATGGGACTGTATTGTACTGCAAACATATAAGAATGACCTAGTTACAAACAACATACTTAAATGCGACAGTGGGTGACACAATGGACATACTGTGCAATTTTCAACAGCTGTAGGATACCAGTCTGTATATACATGTATTTATATTTACATCGTCAGGTTACAATCTATGTTTTCCCCGATAGTATGTTTATATATAATGCTAAATCAGACGGGAGCAACAGAGTAAACACTTATCAGAGCTGTCAGGTTCATAGATGAAGCTGGTGCTATGCTAGTCAAACTGTCATAACGTCATTCTTGTAGGCCATTGTCCACTTACAATGAAACAATGCTGTACACGGGGTAAATTAAGGAAAGCCCGGGGTGACAGCAGTGGAAACATTAGTCGCTCTAATTGCCATGAGGGTGGGGTGTTGTTTGAAGATTGTGTCAACATCCGCTGTACACTGCGACTGAGAAGGTGCAATAAGCCAAACACAACACGGGGCTTATTGTGCGTTTGCGACCAGTAGATGCAAAGATTCTAACGGCGACCTTGGACTGAGCAGGTCGTGTTTTTATCGGCCGGTAATTATCTCAAGGTTACCGGCGGCGGCCATCTTAACTATTGGAAATTAACTCGTATTTCCATTGTGTTATTCTTATTAGCTGGATTGTAGCAGCCTGGATATGTGCTAAGGTAAGTCGGAGCTGGGTGGGCTCGGTGTGGGTGGTATTATGTTGAGCACGAGCTATATTTATGAAGTCAGTCTCCTGTTGTTCTCTCTGCCGAGATGGTGAGAAAAGATCATATTCTTATTATTATTCTTCTTCTGCGTTGAAGCATTGCTTCATGTTTGCATGGAGAAATTTATGTAGAACCGTTAGGAAAGAATGGTGGGACCAAGTGGTTCCAAACAGATTACGAGTTTGCCACTTGGGAACCCATTTCTTTTCATCAGCAGTTACTTTGGTGGTGCTAGATAAAGTGGTGTTAGAGAACGTAGTGTTAGAAAGTGGTTCCAAACAGATTACGAGTTTGCCACAAGTATCGCCATCAGTAATCGCCATCAGTAATCGCATCCATGTATTCTTATTATATTAGGCTGTGGTGTGGTAGCGGTGGTACGGTGGCATTTGACGGACCCTGGTAACACGTACCGCCGAGTGCCACTGGTCCCGCGTATTACCACCGCAACAGGCTACTTCTAAAATGCTTTTATTATATTCGAACTCACTGGAATAAAACTCCCGCTCAGTAAAATATATCATCGCTAGGTTATACTCGAGCTCAACTGAATGCTGCTCTCATCTGCCTGCTTCCGGCCCCGGCTTGCTGAGGCGCTGCCGGGCTGTTGCAACTCGGTGAACGAGTGTCACATGTCATTACCGATTATATGGCACCAACTTGTGTGTCAAGTGCCGCAAGTTGTGGATTGGTTCTACCTGGGGCCCGTTTTGCTCTGCATCACTGGTGCCAGGTTTTACCCAGTTACCCCCTCTCTTCTTCCCGCCTCCCGTGCACCGGGACACTGCGCGGAATTACAGGACCTAAGCAGTGTCCCATTTCGGCACACATTTATACACATCCGTCCAACCTGCACTTACATATATCACATAAAACACTTCAAAATTGGGCCTTTATGGACTTATATGTCCGGGTATGGAAGGTCATCGAGCCAATTCTCACCCTTAAATATAAGACAACAAAAAGTAGATCCAGTTCAGCCTGTACATTCGCACAGTCTGAACAGGATCTGCACTTTTCGGCATTCCTTCAATAAAACACACTAACATGCAATCTAGATCGTATTTAGACTACAGGAGTGTAATATTTGATTACGATCTACACTGGTCACAAATCACACAAACCCCATTTCTACAGTCACAGCCACATATAGGACCAAGCTTCGACGATTTGGCAAAATAAAACGATTTTATTCTGGAAAACATTTTTATTTTTTAACATCAAGTCCAAACATTTTCTATTTATTTGAAACAAATTAGTAGGAAAATAGATTAGAAGTAGTACATAATTTACTGTACAGTATGTGAAAATTGAATATATACTTTTACTTCTTTATATCTGTCAACGAACAAAATATGTGATTTAGTTATATTTTAGTATTCGAAAACAGTATTTACGAAACAATAAGCGAGTGGACATTCAAGTTACAGAATTTTTGTCCTGCAATATAACATTCATCCATGTGTAAAAACGAACACATCAATATTGAATTTTCGGAACTGTACAAAGCACCCTGAAGTGCATAGTGTATCTATTCTACCATGTCTGTCCAATTGGACTGAACCAATCAGTTTGGCATAGGTGTGGCATGGCGGATTCAATATACACCTGCCACACTTCTTGTTTGGACACCGAGCTGTTAGGATGTCGCTAATTAGCACTCTGGACGCCGTGTTCGCGATTTTGAAGCCTTTGATGCCTGAGGGGGTAAATGCCAAGCTGTTGTATCGTATACATCACGGATATACGACATTTACCCTTGAGGTCAATTGGTGTTTGAAGCCACAGGAGCATACCACCACCGCTGCTGTGAAAAAAACCAAGCGATCTCGTCGTACGAGGAAAGTTGCTGGGATTGAGAAGGTGGAACAGATGAGATGAACAGAGTCCGGAGGTGAGCCCCTCGGGGAGCGCCAGCACCAGCCCGGACGAGCTAAACTGGTCCCAGGAAATGCAACCGGACTCTGACAGCGAATACGAGTGGCACGATGCGTCACCCGTCGTCCCACAGCCGCCACGAAGAACACCGGAACCAGCCACTTCAACAATCGCCGGCACATCGACCGGCATATTTAACTACGACTGTGACTACAACGGCCCCGAGATCCGGAAAATTGAGCTGCCGCCATCGCCCGCCAGGAAACATCATTACATAGTGGGATACGCGCCGATACGTGCCGTCGTTCATCCGACAACCGTCACCGATATCAACGGATATCTCCACAAGGGATATCTAACCTGCACCTTCCGTGACGGAAATCTCCAGGGAGAGAGAGTTTACGAACATCTTTCGAGTCAGTAATGCGGAATCCTGGGCGGAAGCGAGGCGGCATTGACCTCGGGGCCAGAATAGCCATGGAACGACCACGTATAACCACGGTGTTCTAGGCGGCTGATTGCAAGCAGCAATCAACACACACGGCGGCCGTGCACCGGATTACTGTGCGAAATTAGGTCACTAAATTGGTGGCCGCCAGCAGTAATCCATTTTGCACATTTTTCTCTGGGGCCCTAAGCCCGCAAACTGGTTCTAACCAGATTGCACAGATTCAAAATTCCCATTCGGCCCAAGTTTTTATTCCGCCTTTTGCGGACGGAGTGCAAGTCCATAGAGACAGTGCGGCCGTTAAACGTAAGCAAGAAAGAAAGCTTCACACGTCTGTAACTGACTAGAACAGATAAACAAATTGGATTCAACCAATCAGCATAGAATATGTGTGGCTTCATTGAATTCAGAATATACCTGTGGCAAGATCCACTTCCCTGTTTGCCTGCCGTCAAATCATCGGATAAGTTGTTTAATTGCTATGTCGAACTATTAATGACCTCCGGTGGCATCCGTTTGAACATAGCTATAAACACACGCGTGTCACTGATTATTTTAACTCAAAATTGTCAAAGCACACATATGATGAAGTAACATTCTGCAATAATTTACGAAATGTCGGAGATTATGTCAGCATTTTGTAAAAAAAATAAAATAGAAATATAACATTCAATTTCACGTTTTGCTGTCTGTTTGACCGTGAATTACAACCGACTTCCGCACAGATAGTCGTCGCCGACGATTGCAACCAACGTATTAATAATCCAAGTATAACTAGGTGAAGGAAAAAATAACGATTAACGTATATATAATTGGGCCACGCTCTGTGAAAACCAGCCTTAATGACAAAATTTTCAATTTGCCCTTTTTTACATTTTTTGATGCGGACACCTTTCAAAAACAATATGCTGAAAAGTAAATACAAATATGTTTCATAGTTTTTGTTTTATCTCACTTTTTGTAGCACCATGTGAATCACGCAAGGAAAAAAAAGTAACGTCATCGAGAAAATGACGTTATTGAAACGCTGACGTTTGTACAATGTAAAACAACAGCCTACAGTAGAAATGCGTGTTCATATACTCATTGAATGTGCTTGCTGTAAACTGTATTTGCTGATAAGTTACACTAAATGTATCTACAAGTGTTAGTATCTATACTATCAAACATTGAACAGAATAAAACTATGATATGTAAATGTAGTGAACAAATCAAACGCACCACTATCGATTTTAAATCTATAATTAGCCGACCTGTGACTTCGTAATTTGCTACTATCGCCAACTATCACAGATTATGCATATACATGTACCGTCAGAAAGATACATTGTAATTATTTGAGAATTTAGTTCAGAATCTAATTGACGTTATTTACGTAACAGTTAATTGTGACGTCATTTATTGATGTAGACATTACGTCACTCACCAAAGACCAAACACAAACAACTAAACGACATTCCTGGTGTTTGAAATTAAACAATCTGTGATTGAAACAAATGCACTTTTTTCTGTAGAAATGAATGACCTGAATTTGGTTAAAATTTGGATAAGCCTATGGCTGCACATATCAATGACTTCAGCGCCCGATGGTGTCTAGAGGGTAGGCGGACACATATATATGTGTAGCGGACGGTCTTATATACATGTACCCCGTACTAGCAGGTAGGAGGTCTATGGGTTAATCCTGCGCTGACCGCCACTCCGCGAGGGCAGATATTGTTAGGTGTGTCCGCTTAAAAAAGTTATTGTGTGGGCTACCCGTCTCGATCCTGTCTATGAATTTACTGCCGGTGTAACGTGAGCCCCTTAAGTCCGTGAAAACCTTCAGCCTAGCCAAGCGGCTTAAGGGGCTCACGCTGGGGGTGTGAGCCCCGTAAGTCCGTGAAAACCTTCAGCCTAGTCATAGCGGCTTAAAGGGCTCACGTGGGGGGGGGGGGTGGGGGGGGGGGGGGGGGGGGGGGGGAACCCGTGGAAACCAATTTGTTGGTATATACACAATATGAATGGTAACGATGATATTACGCAATATGCACACAGCGTACCGTAGTTCTTCTACCAAATGGCGTATATTTATATGAATGTGCCGATATGTAACCGACCGTGAGAAGTTGAGGCCTGTCTGTAAACTAATCTATAATCGGTGGCTTTGCAAACCCCTTTGTTGGTATATACCCAATGTGCCTATTAATAATGATATTATGCAATATGTTCCAATATAAGGCAAAAAAACGTGAAATATATTGGACTGATTTCAATTTTCACGGCGGGGACAAAAGCACCCGGCCATGAGAAGTTTCTTACTTGATATATAGACAACACATCGCTATTTTTTCACACCCATGTATTGGTATATACCCAATGTGCCTATTAATAATGATAGTATGCAATATGTTCCAATATAAGGCAAAAAAAACGTGAAATATATGGGAATGATTTAAATTTTCACGGTGGGGACGAAAGCACCCGGCCATGAGAAGTTTCAGCCTGTCCGTAAACTCAAACAAAACAGGCAATATATGCACAAAAAGCAACCGGCCATGAGAATTGTAATCGGTAGTTTTGCAAGCCCCGTGAACTTACCTGATCATGGGCACTGTCGGGTCCGATGGGAAATCTGCATGCTTACTCTCAGGTCAGATGCTGATTGATGATTATATATCACATAATATGGGAATTCACCGAATAAATAAATTCCAGGTCCGGAAGTATGAATGCCGATCGTTAAATTACCCTTCGCTGCTCCCTCCTACCACCCAAAACAAAAATGTGATCTAGGCTTCGGCGACAAGTCTGGGTATGGAAGGTTTACAACCCGATTCCCACAACGAACGGACCTAGGCATATAAACACATTAAATATACATTAGATATACCTAAAATAATTCATAAGTGAACAAAAATGGCCACATTATCTTACATATTTTAATGAAATATTTGGTGGCCATTTTTTTCCCCACTTATGGATGATTTTTTTAGGTATATCTTATGCATATTTAATGTATTTATATACCTAGGTCCGTTAAGTTAAATTCTTTCGTATAGCAAAATCACATCATGAGTAAATCATACACAACGATAAATTTCACTATTTCACATCCCAGTGTGGTACGTTTTCACCCTTTTGTTTTGACCCGGGTACGTTTTGACCAGAACCCAAATGATCACATTATATAAATGGGTTTTATACGGCAAATAGTAAGAAAAAAAGGGTGGCACGATTTACCCAAATCTACCCAAATCTTACCCAAATCTACCCAAATCTTCATATAATTACTATATGTGTCAATACAAATAAGCTATACACATCATACTAACGATGTTTGTAACGTACTTACATAATGTATGCCATTAATTTGCTCATATCAGGGCCCATTTTAATGTTTTGATGCAAAATGGAAATATTTGTATATGAACTAAAGGGAGAGTACCGCGATAAACTTAATACTAGGAAGCCAAGGAAGATAATCCACTTTATAATGGCTAAACATGCTAAATGGGAATGATTATTTTTAATTGAAATACAAATACAAAACTGTAGAACCTCTATAATGTTAACATACAAGGAGACAGTAGTGTGAAGGTGTCGACCGTATACTGGCCGTTTTCGCCCGCCAGGACGTGTAGCCATCTTGTACATAATCACTTGTTGAGGCTATACCTCTAGGGAAATTTGCAATCACAGTCTGATCAGGGTCTACACTGTTTTCCATCTTGTACATATCCACTGTATACCCATACCATACAAGAATGCAAGCCGCGTGTCGCCCGCCAGGACGTGTAGCCATCTTATAACAATCACTTGTTGAGGCTATACATTCTAGGGGAAATTTGCAATCACAGTCTGATCAGGGTCTACCCGGTTACCCATGTTATGCATAACCACTTGTTGAGGCTATACCTGTAGGGGAAATATGCATTCACAATCTAATCAGGATCTACACAGTTTCCCATATTGTACATAATCGACTATATATAACGAGCTACCCCACTAAAATACACTGTCTTCTGGTCCATTCAATATAATATTGGGCTTTGTCTACATAGAGGTGTGAAAAACATTCAAGCTATTTGACAAGATATACAAACCATACACAAATTAAAAAATATATATATTGCATGCATATTATGGTTCATTTTCATCAATGTTCTTAATACAAGATCGTTTATTATTGTTATTGTAGATGAATATTAAGAATATTTATATATATATATATATATATAGCAACTCCGTAAATTAAATTGCAATAACTAAACTATGCCCAGAAGTCATTTGTGCTAATAAAAACATTCATTCAATGCATTATACTTTGTTTTTAACTATTTCAAAAAGATGTTGGCATATAATTACTCGGCGAAATAAATATTGCAATACTAATGAAGGTGACCGGTTACTTAGACAGTTGGACTATTATATGTGCCATATGAAATCATGATCGATGGCAACTTAAAGTTAGACAACTGAGACATAAATGAATGAGTCTCGATCACATTAGTCTCCCTTTATAATAATGATACATGTATATTAATCGCTTTCCCGCGGAAATATGTGCTTTATTCTTCCATTTTTCGGTCAAAATGTGCTTATTGTATGATATACTAATGATATATTGTTGAAAACGTATATAACATAATCAATAATCTCGGCCCATGGTCAAGTCGGCCCATGTGTCTGATCAAGTCGGCCCACATGTCTGGTCAAGTCGGCCCACATGTCTGGTCAAGTCGGCCCACATGTCTGGTCAAGTCGGCCCACGTGTCTGGTCAAGTCGGCGCACGATCTCAGATCAGATGTATGGTAAACTTTGATAAGTCTAACTTAATATATTCAAAAACTAAATTGAGTTTGAAAACAATTTTTTTTTTTTATGTAGATCTTATATAAATATTGTTTTTTTCCTAAAATAAATATTTTTTTTTTTTTAATTAAAATAGAATCTTTTTAAATATATATCATGTTTCTTGTTAAATCACCATTTCTAATAAATTTATATGTCATATACGAACAATATAATATGGGCCGAGATGACCACGGAAAAAATAATATTTTCTCATTTTAAATTAAATTTCGTCAGGTTCTTTGCAATCTTCTTCTCAAAATATTCTTGAATCACCATTTCTAATATTTTTTTTATGTCATATACAAAAATATATAATATGGGCCGAGATGACCAAAAAATGTGGGCAGAGATGACCAGTGATCTGGGCCGACTTGACCAGCGATCTGGGCCGAGATTGAAATGTAGGCCGAGATGACCATGGTCCGACTTGACCAGACAACGCAGCAGTTACGTGTTCGCAATAAATATTATTACGAAATCATTGCAATTTATGTATTTTAAATGTTATATGAGATTCATTCCGTAATGTTTTGTTGGTAGTGACGTGAACAGTGGTGTAAAAACTGTATGAATCCATATATGACCTCCGCACTTTACCGCCCACATATCGCCAAACAGGTGTCCGATAGCATCTCGATTTATCAGCAGAATAGTATATGGAACGCCAAATCTACATAAACTCAAATATATATTGCTAGCAACAAATATTTGGAGCTAGCAATAAATATTTGGAGAGCTCTCGAAATCATTTGGAGAGCTCTCGAAATCATTTGGAGCGAGCAATATAACATTTGATTTGGAGAGCTCTCTAAATCATTTGGAGCTATCTCTAAATCATTTGGAGAGCTCTCGAAATCATTTGAAGAGCTCTCGAAATCAATTAATGATATCTCGAAATCATTTAGAGAGCTCTCGAAATCATTTGTAGCGAGCATTATATAACTTTGATTTGGAGAGCTCTCTAAATCATTTGGAGCTATCTCTAAATCATTTGGAGAGCTCTCGAAATCATTTGGAGCTATCTCTAAATCATTTGGAGAGCTCTCGAAATAATTTGGAGAGCTCTCGAAATCAATTAATGATATCTCGAAATCATTTAGAGAGCTCTCGAAATCATTTGTAGCGAGCATTATATAACTTAATTTGGAGAGCTCTCTAAATGATTTGGAGCTATCTCTAAATGATTTGGAGAGCTCTCGAAATCATTTGGAGAGCTCTCGAAATCAATTAATGATATCTCGAAATCATTTAGAGAGCTCTCGAAATCATTTGTAGCGAGCATTATATAGCTTTGATTTGGAGAGCTCTCGAAATCAAGTTATATAATGCTCGCTACAAATGATTTCGAGAGCTCTCTAAATGATTTCGAGATATCATTAATGATTTCGAGAGCTCTTCAAATGATTTCGAGAGCTCTCCAAATGATTTAGAGATAGCTCCAAATGATTTAGAGAGCTCTCCAAATCAAATGTTATATTGCTCGCTCCAAATGATTTCGAGAGCTCTCCAAATGATTTCGAGATATCATTAATTGATTTCGAGATATCATTAATTGATTTCGAGAGCTCTCCAAATATTTATTGCTAGCTCCAAATATTTGTTGCTAGCAATATATATTTGAGTTTATGTAGATTTGGCGTTCCATAATAGTATGGCCGCTAAAGTGCGACACGGAGCTCTTTACTGGGCTGAAGAATTTTCTGTTATACCGGTACTGATTTCTTTTATATAAGTTTCTTAAAATTTTATAAATGTACGCATTTATCAACCGTACTTTGCAGATTCCTTCATATATTTGTTATTTGCGTGACTGATGCCCGCGCGACAGCATGCGTATTTATTTAGAAAATGGAATGTATAGTTGTTAAAATGAAAAGTGGCCAACAGAATATTCAGGGCAAAATTATCCATTACTGTGTATTTTTAAATGTGTGTGGGTTTGATTTTTTGATAATGGGTTTACCATTTGAAAATAAATATATATACATAAACCTGTCAATGTCGGGAAAATGTGGCGATGTGACATACATGATTGTATAATTGTTACAAAATGTTCTGATAAAAATACCGGCAGGTTGATATATTATATTGCGCATGTTCATTGTTTGATCTTAGCAGAGCGATAACATGGTGAGATCACTGTCTGCACCTGTCTGACTCACTTCCCCCATGTGATAATTCACGGAAATGCACTGTCTAGCGTGTGCTTTATGCCTGAGATTAACGCCTATTTTACATGTCAGGATAACCTGTGCGTTCGCAAATCGCAGTAATCCACTAATATATGATCCACAGTCTGTATGTGTGACCAGTGTAGATGCTGTTCAGCCTTAATGTTTACCGCTAACCCGAATTTTCTGTTTGTGCAAAACAATCGGGTTAGTTTACCACCTACCAATAATGACTATAATTTGTGTCGTGTTTAAAAATAAATATGAGTACATGTATTCTGTTCTTTTTTAATCGAAATCAGAAAATAATGACTGGTCGATGCCGAGTTGAGCTGTGTTCAACCTCGGCACACACGACACAATACGAATTTGAATGCGGTCAGAACAATGTATAAGCCAGCGCCCAGATGGCTCTATATCAGAACACCGAATACTGTAGACACTGATCAGACTGCGCATATGTGCAGGCCGGGTTGGTTAAGCAGTAACTGCAAGCGGAATAATACAGTTCTGTCATGTCATGCCACCTAAATTTCCCCCATGCAGTGTTAACTAACCATATTCGACTCGAATACATCATCTAACTTATACTTAAGGCTTGTCACGTTTACATGAAAGTTAGCGTGATTTATCAAAATGCGCAATGCAGTCTAATCTATAATAGTGCAGTGGGATAAGGACATGTTTGTTCACTTTTGGAAACAAACATGAAACTTTGCACACGGGTAGATATCATAAATGTAAGCAGCATAGGCTATAGAACCACCTCGACAGCACACGGTGGCGCCCTGTGGCGCCACATAATTGCGCCACATGGTGGCTCACCTTCCCACGTGAATGGAATGCCCATAAATAAATCCCAAAATCAGAACTGGGTTTGTACAGCGTGTACGGTTCCGTCTTAGACGGCCGAAAACACCCGACCCCGCTCTAATCTGAACGGGACCGTATAGAATAATTAGTAAAGAGCGCACACATGCGCCCCGGGTTCGATCTTCAAGTTGTAAGTACATGTACATGTATATCTGATAGTGGTCGCCAGACAGGATAAGTTTGTTTTCTGTGAGTATTCCGGTTTCAACCCAAATTAAGAAACATGCAGACGCTACGGGGCGCCATGCAGGACAGGTTAATTATGTGTACAACATTGAGTTTTGTAACACTAAAAATCACAAAATTCAATTCTGTGTCACAAAATTCAATTCTGTGTCACAAAATTCAATTCTGTGTCACAAAATTCAATTCTGTCAATTCTGTGTCACAAAATTCAATTCTGTGTCACAAAATTGAATTCTGTGTCACAAAATTCAATTTTGTGAAGACAGAATTCATTTTTGTCCACAAAAATTAGTTGCGTATGTCATCTCTACGTTGATTGGTTGAGATCGGTCTTAGTCCATTTTACTAGATGGTGGAGTACACTTGCAGGTTTAAATATTTCAATGCGAAAATATAACCCAATATATCAATATTATACTTCTTTATGGACAGTTATTTTGGTTATATTATGATTACAAATGAGTGGTCACACCATATAAGCATATATACTTTGAAGGAGAAATAAGAAAAATATTCAGAATTTTCCCTCAATTATGTAAACAGGGTCAAACATAAAGTAGCCGGGATATAGCCAGACCTAGAGCATGCCCATATATAGAGAATACCAGGCTAGTGTATTTTGATATCAAGTTTATCAGGCAAGGCTAGGAAACGCGTAGGAATTCCGAGGCTTGCCGAGGAATTCCTACCGTTTCCGAGCCGAGCCTGATAAACTTGATATTAAAAATACACTAGCCTGGTATTCTATTTATCAGGTAACGTTTTATGCTCGAAAATGACATTAGATGACGTCGTATTCTAACAGTAGATCTAACCTTGTGAAACAAATGGTATTGGATCTGTGTCTACTAGTTGCGAAGTTACGTGTTCGCAACTATGTGTCTACATGCATTATTTACAGTATACACCATCTTAGTACATGTATCCATGGTATCTACACAAATACTACAAATGGTTTCCTCAAATGGCCCAATACACACATTCTGTTTATAAACACAGACAGCAGTCAGAACACAGGCCACAGCGCGTGTATTATTGATTTAACTGGGGCAAATGTACCTTGCGATACACACTAAATGACGTCAGTACTCGCGGGAGATCTACATGTACATGAATTATGTGTACAATTATAACGCAAATGAGTTTAAATACGAATGGGTTTGTCAACGTTTGACTGTTTGGAGATAGTTGAAGCAAAATGGCAGAATGAGAAATGAATCATCGGCAGAATGAGAAATAAATCATCGACATTGAATGTGTAGATCGGCGACCGTGACCCATTTCTCCAGTGCAGTTTCTGACCAATGGTAGTCCTTCTTACATGCGTGTGCAGAATTGACAGAATTGAATTTTGTGACACAGAATTGAATTTTGTGGACAGAATTTAATTCTGTGGCACAGAATTGAATTTTGTGACACAAAAGTGAATTTTGTGACACAGAATTGAATTTTGTGGCACAAAAATAGTTTTCATGCCATGGCATAAGCTGTCGATCTTTATGATCATCCCTGGTCACCAAAGGTCAAACCAAGTACATCTATGCACTAGTAAATTGTAATCCTGCCCCCTCCCAGGCTGGGACATAGCAGGGCTAAACCCTGGGGAATCCACTACCTCCCCGGGTCAGGCATATGGGCACAGGGACATTTGGCGGCGGGGGAGTACATATGTTTCTGTCTCCGCATTGCGGGGCGTATATTGGGGATCTACAAAAGTCAAATGCTGTTTCCCGGTCTGGAGTGGACGAGGATTACAAATTACAATTGACTGGTGCAATAGAATATAGTGGGAAGAACATAAAAAATAACTTGACATGTGCAGATACATATACTGTATTCAAGTTTAAAATTATAACAAGCTGGTAACAAGAGCCGCATTGTTAAACGAATCTAATCCCTTCATGGCAGCCTTGCAAATGCTAAATACGAAGAGCAATTTTGTGATGTTGACCTTGGGCGTAGGAACCTGGGTACATACGCGACAGTCAATTATGTTAAGGTAAACACTGTTGCCAAACGTTATTCAAATCAATCAAGCCGTACCAAAGAAACAAGTTGAACACATTTGCTATAAAACAAAGCCAACGGGATGGATTATCCTGTATTCAACCTGTGCACAATGAGGGAAATTCGAAATCAGTCGGGCGGTTTGTGAGAAGAAGATTTTTTTGACAATTTGACCTACTTTTCAACGGCGGACATCTTGGATTTGGTGATGACCTCCATTTTGACAAAAAAATGAACAGGCTTCACCAACAAACCATTTCAGTTAAGTTTGGCCAATATCGGCCCAGCAGTTCACAAGAATAATACGTTTGAAATCGTAAAACAAATTTTTTACCTTTCGGTGGCCATCTTGGATGACAAAATCATCTGATTTAGACAAAACATGCTGTAGAGTTGATCGTCTCGTCGATACATTCGATCCGATATACTATATATATTCGATCCGATATACTATATGGCCATATTCTGTCAAAAATAAAATTTGACCCCCATTTGACCCCTCGGGCCACACCCATTTTTGACACAGGGGCCACCATATGAACAAATCTGAAACAGCGGTAACTATCAATCATTCTTACCAAGTTTCGTCGATATCGGCCTGGAGGTTTGTGAGAAGAAGATTTTTTGACAATTTGACCTACTTCTCAACGGCGGCCATCTTGGATTTGGTGATGACCTCCATTTTAACAAAAATGAACAGGCTTCACCCACAGACCATTACAGTTAAGTTTGGCCAATATCGGCCAAGCAGTTCACAAGAAAAAGACGTTTGAAATCTTTAGTAAAAGAATTACCTTTTGAACTATCAGTGACCATCTTGGATGACGTAATCATCTGATTTAGACAAATAATTCTCCAGAGTGATCGTCTCGTCAATACCTTCGATTTGATATATTATATGACTATATTCGGTTAAAAATAAAATTTACCCCTATTTGACCCCTCGGGCAACGCGCATTTTTGACCCAGGGGCCACCATATGAACAAATCTGAAACAGCGCTAACTATCGATCATTCATACCCAGTATCGTCGAAATCGGCCTGGCGGTTCGTGAGAAGAAGATTTTTTAAGTATTTGACCTACTTCTCAACGGCGGCCATCTTGGATTTGGTGATGACCTCCATTTTAACAAAAATGAACAGGCTTCAACCACAGACCATTACAGTTAAGTTTGGCCAATATCGGCCAAGCAGTTTACAAGAAAAAGACGTTTGAAATCTTTAGTAAAATAATGACCATTTGAACTATCGGTGGCCATCTTGGATGACTTAATCATATGATTTAGACAAAAAATGTTCCAGAGTGATTGTCTCGTCAATACCTTCGATTTGATATATTACATGACTATATTCGGTTAAAAATAAAAATAAAATTTGACCCCTATTTGACCCCTCGGGCGACGCCCATTTTTGACCCACGGGCCACCATATGAACAAATCTGAAACAGCGCTAACTATCGATCATTCATACCAAGTATCGTCGAAATCGGCCCGGCGCTTCGTGAGAAGAAGATGTTTTAAGAATTTGACCTACTTTTCCATGGCGGCCATCTTGGATTGTCGATGACCTCCATTTTAACAAATCTGAAATGGCATCACCCATATATCATCCTTGTGAAGTTTAACCAATATCGGCTCAGCAGTTCGGGAGAAGAAGATGATTGAAAATGTTCACGGACGGACGGACGAACGGACGGACGACGGACACTTTGCCATAACAATAGCTCACATGAGCTTTGCTCAGGTGAGCTAAAAATACAGGTCGTATGGTTATTTAGTTTCAAATGTCATTTCCCAAGTCGTCCATATAATATATGATAAAAATCATAAATTCAATATGCCCATTTGTATAAAAAATAATCGACAAAATTACTACGTATTTCCTTGAAGGAAACCGAAGAAAAAAAAGACAACTATCTGAACCACTATGAAAACAACTACAATTCTGCCACGCAACATTAACATATTTGTGAGCCGTAAAGCGTACAGCTATAAATAGGACAACTTATTGCAATGACGCAACAATTCCAAGTGTCAAAATCCGACGTGACGTTGGTAAATGTATGCGTAACTTTGCGACGTCATTTTCAGGCTTTCATGACGTTGTCATTAAGGCTGGTTTTCACAGAGCGCGGCCCATATATTAAACGACAAAAACGAAGAAATTATGCAACAAATACACGATGTCCGTAAACAGGAGAGATAAGCTATAACCAATTCATTGCATGGCTCTGTATAGGTGTCAGATAAGGTGCGATATGAGAAATATCAATATCACGAAAAATACAAATGAACCGGAAATCGGTTATTATGGTCGCCGTTGTAGTTTTTAGAGCATTTTGAAGAAAATAAGTGATAGTTTGTAATATGACCTTTAAGATTAATCAGATAATTAAGCGATGTGTCTTGGAATGCTTATAATAAACAATTGAGTGAAAGTGGAATTTCTCTACTGTGTCATAATTTATCTGAGTTGTTCAGTATATTTGTGTTAGTTACCCTGATCAGAGACATATACAACCTAACCATAAATCCTTGCACTGAACAAACTAGACAAAGCAGGTTATTTCGACCTGACACCGCCCATTCCTGGAATTAGGTAGCAGTCCACTTGAAAATGGCTTAGTTTCGTAGCTTTTTACTGAATTTTCAAAAACTGTCTGTCTGTGATGACTGAATGTGACTTAAACTTAAATACACAGCATCCTTTGCTATTGTCAGCTGACAAAAACAAGTGTTTGTAAAAGAATGTACTAAAATGTGAACTGGTCCATTCAGTGAGCATATTCAGATTCAACTTTTACATATCTTCTGCTCAAAATTTTATCAGTCTGAAACAGAGGTTTGTAGCTCGAAAACAAAAGACTATGATCAGCATGATCAGTGTGTGTCCCTTAAATGCAGCAGAAGGCAAGAAATGGCATCTTGAATTCAAAAATTGTCTGGGGTGCATGCCCACGGACCCCATAATATTAACTCAATTCGCTCGGGGTCGACATTCGCCTTCCCAATATTAATTTGCTTCCGAGTCATGTTAGTGCAAACTCTGCATGTCACATAGCTGTTTGGCGCGTTTAGTCCAGCGGCCATGACGGAATAAGTGCAGAAATTGACCCACCACATGCTAACTTTTACATTATAAATAGTTCTAGCTGATATGCCAATTTGACATGTGTAGTTAATAAAGTTTCTTTGACATATAATGTTTACAGGTGTATACAGCAAACAGCCTCTGTGAATATATGATCAGGGGATACGCAATTTGATCAGAGGATACGTTGGTCGCGATTCAAGTTGTTATTGTCACCGACTAAGATAATTTTATCAATATATAGACCGAATAACTACAAATGGTGGTGAGAATCTGTACTGGTCACTCATACATGTAATGTACATACATGTACATTGTTTTATCAACCAGCGACATACGCGAGTAGCGAGAATCATATTGGTGCAGCCTGGATATACATGTATTTTTACTAAAGGGTTTTGTTAATCCACTGGGAATTTGAAAAAATAACCAGGAGACACGAATTAGACAGACAACACATTCCAATTAAACACGTCTTTAATTCCGAGAGGTATGAATTAAAGACAGCCGATTTTTATGTTTTCCGTCCCCAGGGACTGTTCACACAAGTTCCCACTCCACCTGCCCCTCTACTCAGACAAGGAATAGATGCAGTGACATTTCAATCGTTGGCATTCATTTTGCGGATTCGGACATCTTGGTTGAGCTATCGAATGGATAAATGGATGATGATAAACAAACACACGAATCTCACTTGTAATCGGGTTGCGGGGACAAACCTGGGTCAGTAGCTGACGTATAGACGAAATATGTTAACAGAAAGACTCACGGAAGACATGACTAAAGTGTAATAAATGTAGAACATTGTTAACAATGAAAACATATATTCATACCTGGCAAATCTCCATGTTTCTGTTTACATTAGTACACGGAATATACCCGAGGGGTGTTCAGTAAATCGTAGAAAAGTGCTATAAATCGATGCTCTCTGGTGAAGTGGTATGTGTTCACATCACTCAGCAACCATGTATACATACATGTAATACACATATTGGTATAGTTTCATAACTGTGGTGTGGATAGCGATTGGCTTACAAATACGTTATAGTCTGTATTCAGACAATATAATAAACTATATTAGTCATCAGTTGCACACAAAACTAGCTTTCGCAGCGCTAGTATTCTTTTCAGTATAATAATTATATTATTTTGTATCAACCCCGATCACGGGTCTTACGCCATAAAACATATAGTTCTAACCACTTAGCTTGATCGCCTTTTCAGTGTGATAAATGTTTTCGTAGTCTAAGGGTGCGACGGTTAACCACCATACACGATTATTTGCGATTCGTAACTCCATGGTTCGGTGTACGAATACAATCTTCAGTTTCAGTAACCCGCCCCCTCCTCCCCCAACTCCACAATGTCAATTCGGTCCAGAACAAGCACTAGTGATACTGTATAGTGTTTATTCCATAATAATCGTACTAATGTCAATTCATGTTCACGTGATCCGAGAAGTTACGGGAATTTAATTGTTGAACACCCCTCGTAAATGATTTGTATAACCGACTAACCAATAATAGGTACAGTAATGATTCACGTGCATGTACATTTGTATACACTACACCAGGCTACGAGGCCCTTCGCTTACAAACATATTATATACATGTACGGCTCGGTGATTATCAATTCGTCAATGTTTTGAAAGGGAACTGTTGAGCGTAAGCGTGTTGGGCTATGTATATACAGTAGGGCGTCTCTAAACCGGACACCCAGGTGACGCCATTGTGTTTCATTTAATTTTGACTGTAATTTATTTCATTTTCGTGTCTGTTCATGACTGAAAATGACAAAAATGTACAAATATTGCTTAGTCACAGTGGAAACTGTAAGCTGGACAACTTGGGGACCTCCGATTAGAGAGTATCCACTGTGATATATACTTCATTGAATTGGTATAGGCTATCAATCAGTTTCACTCTTTGCGGCATATATCGTATACATGAATGACTGTCAAACACAAACAATTATTATAGTTGTTCCAGTGTGACACGAACACTCCCAATGGCAGCATGACGCGAATAAAGCAAACCTGGATATTTATAATTATTGATCGGCTGTCATAATTATAGAAACAGTTCCTTTGATGACACATTGAAGTTCACAATTTCCATTGAACACTAACCAGATGTAGTCGGTAAATCGATGTTACTGCCCTAATTGAGGTGTGCATGTGTTTAAACAACCTACACGTGCCCATGAAACACCTCGCCGCTTCGCGTCTCGGTGTTTCATGGGTACATGTAGGTTCTTCAAACACATGCACACCTCAATTAGGGCAGTAACTATTACTTACAGTTCCGCTGCCATCTTTCATCCGGGTTACACAGTACAGGTAAACAAGCCGCAATTTCCGATATTTCCATTCTGTCACAGCTGTCAGACGGAGATAGTTTGTGCCTCGGTTCTCCATACACAACGTTTAATCTGATGTTTTCTGTTGACATTTACTTTTTAAAATGATTATGTTATATTATCTAAATGGAAATACTCGTCCCAGATACGTTAAACTGGTTCACGAGATGTTTGAAGTGAACACACTATTGACCGGTTCGCGTTTTGTACCAGTGGCCGACACCCACATATTCTGCAATTCCTATTGAATATGTAAAATATAATGTATGAACTTGATTGCTGAATGTAATATTTATTTCAGCAAACAATTATTTCCCTTGAGTTATTCCGGGTTTTTTTTATGTTCAATTAGCTACCAAAAAAACATTGGTAAACACTTGGCTTAATTAGTCATAAGACAGAATTTGACATACCATGTAATTAAATTCCTCAGGTGGGGATTTCACATGTACCAATGTATACTGTAGAATAGTGAATCAGATCTTATTCACACTTTATCTGTTGATTATGCTACATGTGCTGTACTAATTTCACATAAATGAATGTCCGTATTATGTAATGAACATATTTCAATGGCTCTGAACTCTGTTATAAATTTACAGATGTAGATTGCATTGAAAGGCAATATTTATTTTTCTAGTCCTACTAAAATGTATTTCAGAACTACAAGTTTGTTTTCCTTTTACAATACTGACATTTCTTTCACTTGACAAATACAGAATATATGTCACAATTAACAGCTAAATTGTGACTCAGATGGTTCCCTACTCGGCCAGAGAGTATTCTGCAGAGTTTCTTCCTGCAACTAAATGTATACAAGTGTGGATATACTGTCGTCTTTATGGAAGAAATAAATATGCTCCATCCTTAGTGAATGAGACACAGAAGTTTAAAATTAGACAGTAACTTTATGACTGTGCCAACTTTTCCTGTTGACTGTCAGCCCACATCCATGATGCACCATTCAACAGGGGCCAGTTTCAGTAAACTTTGTACGATAAAATATTATTATGCATATTTTGCTAAGTTTACTCCACACATGAATGTGGCGGCGGACTACATGTACATTGGGGTCACTGAACATGAACAAATTCACCAAAGAATTCTCAAAATTGGCTGATAATGCAAATTTTGTTGTCGCTTTAAGCTTTGAGCTTACAAACTTCTTGGTCACACACATTTTAGTATTTCCCTGCATTCTACCACAGGTCTTCAACCCATCCCAGTGAAGAAGAATCTGACTCCTCCATCCAGGCAAGGAAACCGGCGAGTAACAGAAAATATTATTTTTTTCTTGTGGAAAAAACATGATGGAGGAGGGGGGGGGGGGGGGGGAGCGTGTACTGTAATACATTTATACTATAAAAGGTAAACCTCTCCCCCTTTTTCTGGGCTCGAGACGGGCATGGCATATATCAGCATATATGTAGCAGATGGTGTAACACGTTTTGCATATAATATATGTAAACACATCTGTTAATGAGCTGCACCAAGGCAGGGTTAGTTTCATTTTAGGCATCAGTGTTTAGTATTGTAAAACCAGGATAAATGTTATGAACATGTTAAATACCACGCTTATATCAACACTAGAAACCTTAAAACTAGATCAAGTGAGCTGCAGGGGCTCACAAATATCCCTAGTTGCTGCTTGGTTTGACTAGAGACATATACCGGTACTCTCTCAATCCTTGTTTGACCAGCAAATAATTTCCAACTGGTTTGGCCTTGACCTTGGGCATGAAAACAGCTATAGAACGAAAACATCATTGATGATAAAAATCCAAAACTGTTCTACCGATCAACATGCTTTATATGCAGGGCGTATAGTGAGTGATGGCTTATATTTAATATGATATTTATAATATCATTTACTGATTTCATAAAAAAACTCGGCTTAGCCTCGTTTCTTAGTAATTAAACTCTTAAAAATAGATACCCATGAACAAACATCACTTATGTTAGATCCTGTATAAAAAATACCCCAACAAATATTTATCAAGTTGATATACAAATAGTATTGTTATGTCGATACCCCACCCACATAATGAAGACTACGCGTACATATGCGAACCGACCCGGTGCGAACGGGTAATCGGGACGAAACGACCAGGGACCCGTACATATATAGAGTTATACCGATGAAAGCCGAAACACGCCGAATGCCTGTGCGCGTATACCCATCCTCGTTCAGTTAGCTGAACAACTTGCGTGTACACTGTGATATGTTTAATTATACTTATGAAAGCTAAATGAAGGTCGATTTCAAAAGATGAATGTAAGTTTGATTAAAAACATGCAATATTATAGATTAGGGAGCAAAATGAAAATAGCACATTTTGGCTGGCAGTCAATGGGACAGCGGTATGTTTACATGCAGCGCTCGTACGTCGCAAAATGTACAACAACAACAATGACCATAAACATATATGGCAAACTGTAACTAGGTGTATATTGCTCACTTCCGCCTGGTGCGTGTTCACTCCCAAACTAATCATCTGTCAAACACAAAAATTCTCAGTATCTACAGCATTACACAGAGCAAGATGTTGCGGTGGATTTTAGGAGACAAGGAGCCAGAGGTTTTCGATAATGTGGCTGAAGGACTTAAGCAAATTTACAGAACTAAACTGTTACCTCTTGAAAAAATGTACAAATTTCATGATTTTCATTCCCCAAAACTGGAGGACTCTAACTTTGATGGTAAACCGATGATTTTATTAATAGGACAGTATTCTACAGGTAAAACAACATTCATTCGATACTTATTGGAACAGGATTTCCCAGGTATTCGTATTGGTCCAGAGCCGACGACGGATCGGTTTATTGCCGTTATGCATGGCGCTCAAGATGGTGTGATACCTGGAAATGCAGCAGTTGTTGATCCAGCCAAACAATTCCGACCACTTACAAAGTTTGGAAATGCATTTCTGAATAGATTTCAATGTTCACTGTTGAATAACCAAGTTGTACAAAGTATATCGATCATTGACACGCCCGGAATATTGTCTGGTGAAAAACAGCGTGTTGACCGTGGCTATGACTTTCCTGGTGTGTTGGAATGGTTTGCCGAGCGAGTGGACAGGATAATTCTTCTGTTTGACGCCCACAAACTTGACATTTCAGATGAATTAAAACGTGCAATTAATGCCATTAAAGGTAATGATGATAAGATTAGGATTGTATTGAACAAAGCAGATGGTATGGATGATCAGCAACTTATGCGTGTATACGGTGCACTGATGTGGTCCCTTGGAAAAGTGATAAACACTCCAGAAGTAGCAAGAGTCTATATTGGTTCATTCTGGGATCGTCCTTTGCAACACGACATGTACAGAAAATTGTTCGAGCTTGAAGAGAACGATTTAATCACTGATCTTCAAAGCCTTCCAAGACATGCTGCTCTGAGAAAATTAAATGATCTTGTTAAGCGAGCAAGGTTGGCAAAGGTACAGTATATTAATTAAAAGTTAATATTATAATCCATCAATAAAAAACCCATACTGAGATACATTATAACACTTCAAAAGCTTTAAACTGAAGGTGTCATTAATTGAAACTTTCATATAGATATATTGAAACTCAAATATCGATGATACATCAATATATTGATTGTTAGATACAAATATAGAGGTTACACTTACAAGACTGTACATGTATGTGGACTATTTATGGACTGATTGTATAGAATATGACCGTTTGTTTCAAATGTAGTTTGACACCTATAGTAAATTCATAGGGCAGAAAATCTAATAAGATTTGGTGCAATACGTCCCACATATATAGGACAACAACGTCCTATAAATATTATTATTCCAGCAGACTACACAAAAAGGTAGATATTGGAGCATTTCTACCATCACTCACAAATATACAATGGACACGTTATCAATGTATAAACGGTCAAACTGATGCACTATTATTATTAGAAGTGCATCTGCCACAGGTAAAAGCCATATTTATTTGACAACACGTTAGACTCATGTCCACTGGATCAACACAAGTATTACATTATATTTACATGTACTGGTATTGCATGTAAGCACATCCCAGAGCTCCAGATAAGCTGCGTATTTGATTAAACACCCTATTAAAATTACCAAAAACTCAATTGAAATCAGAAGTAGCGAGTATCAAAAAGTAATACAAAATGTGTGGTACCTTTATCATGCTGCAGAAAACAGCAAACAGACAGCAAATATAGCATATTTTTCTCTTATTTTCCATGAAAACGCATCTTGGTATTTCATTAGAATTGTCTCCAAGGAGACAATTATAATGAACTGCCAAGACGTGTTTTCATTTCGAAGCAAACTATTCAATATTTGCTGTTTGTTGATGTGTAAACAGTAGTGTGATTTTATTTTACCCAATTAAAATTTTGAAATACCCAATTGCTTCAGAAACGATGGAGTGACAATGTTCAATTACAAATTCCTTATTTGGTGCACTGACATCATAATACACTGAAGCTGTACTGACCACAGAACAAAAATAAGCTAAAATATTTTTTTTTACTCCCTCCATATACTCCCTCTATTGCAATAGATGGAGTATATGGAGGGAGTAAACAAAAATATTTTAGCTTTTTTTTTTTCTTCATTTATTGATGCTTTTAGGCACATTTAATGTATTTATAGACCTCGGTCTGTTACTTCAACCTGTGGTACTGACCACCTACATGTAACATACTTGTTGTAATGTTCTCATTTACATATATTGATTACACTAGTTTATTTTGATTGTTTACCCAGTTCATGCTGGGGATTCCCCGATTTTGCTGTTGGAAAAATCTGATTACTTTCTCATATCTCCCTAAAAGTATATGCCGTATATTTTTTTCAATTGGGTATTTTAAATTATCAATTGGGTACCTTACAACCGTTACCCCATTGTATAAAATTTAATAGGGTATTTTTCAATTCTGGTATAAAAATGTGCAATAAACATGGCTACACAATACATTGAATACGTACATGTAAGTACTGTAACCATGTGCAACATCTTTTATTTGTTACTTAAAAATAATTAGAACTTATGTTTACTTGGGGCTTTTGCTGTGTCTTTTTTCTCCACGTTTTGTCGAAGACATATTTACCGCAGTCTGTCAAATCTTAAACAATAACATCCGAAGTATATCTGAATGAAAAAAATATTAGTCTATTTGCACGAACTCGGACGTCTCGCATCACGAACATTTTGGACCAGGGTCGAGTCGGCCATATTCTTATGTTTTTCGGTCACAGCTCAAAACAATTACTTATGCGTTGTCACCTGCGAACACTGTGCGTATTAACCGGAAATCCATATGAAGTGCTTTTCAGTTTTCACCAATACCGTCATCTTGTAATCTGCTAAAAAAATAGTGACCTATAACATCCTATTTATGAAACATCCATAGACGCTTACTGTATGTATAATTGCATCATCGATATAGACGCTTATTGTAACCAAATACGACAGATAGGCTAGCGGTGATTTTGTGGCCGATTTTGCTATCGACGTCTTTGGCATTTTTCAACAATTGTATTGAAAACTGTCCATGTGAAATTATCAGTACGCATGTACTTTCAAGCCAATTGATTACTCGATGGTACGCAGTGCTTTCAATTTTAATTGGGTTTTCAGATTATTTGATTGCGTATTTGCATATCAATAGCGAGGTCAACACTTTTTAAAAAAAAATCAAAATACACATAAAACTTTATATTTCTGGAAAGAATACACAAACAAAATACAAGTGTAAATATGCAAATTTTGTTCAGATATGACCATTTTTTTCATAGAACGCCTATATTCTCGTGAATAGCGTTCTATAATTACAATCGGTCGATGGGCCGAATGGGGTTCGCTGCGGGAAACTTCGTAAAATGAAAGTGTGCCAATACCAACAAGCTATATGTTAGTTCAATATTGAAACATGCTAACACCTGTAAACATTGATAGGTTATATTAAAATAATAATACGCATGTAATTTGCAAAAAAAAAAAAAATAGCTTCCCAATGAAATTTAGTTTAAATATATTATCCCGTATGGAGCCTCATTTAGAACGTCTGGTACATATAGTCAATATTTGAAACTTTTTACTAAACGCCATAATGTCATGTGTCCAATTTATTGGACACAGGACACTTTTTTTTAATGTAATATACCAACCAATAACAAATTTACGTTTACAAAGTCAGCTATTTGTTGTTAAATGCGATTGTATTTTCATTGTGACGTCATACTATATTTCGTGTCCTGTCATTACACGTACTGGTTCAAGACATCGTGACATTATTGCTGTCTTCATTGTTGATAAGCTCTAAATACGGAAATACCAGGCCCGTAGCGGTGCCTAAAATAGTGCCACGGCCAATGCACGGACGGTGGGTCTGGGGGTCCTCACCCTGAATTTTTTTTCAACTTAGACCCTCTAAATGGCATATCCTGCATTCTAAGTGAACGGTCGAGCAATTAATTGACATGAGATTTTGAACACACACTAATGGAAGAAACATAAATTTGGCCAAATGTGCTTTATGAAATAACATTTACTGAGACCCGAAACTATAAATCAGAGAGTGGGCTAAAATAGTGCCATGGCCATATGTTGTACAGGGGGTCTGGGGGTCCTCCCCCAGATTTTTTTCTTCAACTTAGACCCTCCAAATGGCATGTCCTGCATTGTAAGTGAACGTTCGAGCAATTAATTGACACAAGATTTTGGACACACACCAATGGAAGAAACAGAAATTTGGCATGACCCGTCTTTGGGCGGAGCCATTTCATATTCCCCCCACCCTTTACCCAGGCATGTATGAAGTGGAGGGGGGGGGGGGGGGGGTGAGACACCCGCTGAAATGGCTCAAAATTGGCTAAGTCATATTAAATGTAAACAAAAATTGGGCATGACCCGTCTTTGGGCGGAGCCATTTAATATTTCCCCCCACCCTTTACCCAGGCATGTATAAAGTGGAGGGGTGGGGGGTGAGACACCCGCTGAAATGGCTCAAAATTGAGACACCCGCTGAAATGGCTCAAAATTGGCTAAGTCATATTAAATGCCAAAAAAATTGGGCATGACCCGTCTTTGGGCGGAGCCATTTCATATTCCCCCAACCCTTTACCCAGGCATGTATAAAGTGGAGGGGGGGGGGGGGTTTGATTTTTTCATGGTTTTTTCAATAGTCCGAACTACCGACTGGAAGGATTTGGTAGTCCGAGCTGAATATGCTACTGCTAATTTCGAGCCCCCGGCCTGACTGCATGACGGCGACACCAATAGCACATGTTTATTGAAAATGAGCCTATATTCTAGCGACTCATTCAATGCATGGGTTTGTAGACTAAATCGGCATTTTTCAAGTTTGATGACGAAACAGTAGTTATTCAAACAATTTAAATGTGTAGATGGGCGCATTCCCTTCCGACTGTAAAAACCATAATCGATCACCTGAAAAAGTCGCTAATTTTACGCTTTTTACTTTTAGCAGACATATTTTGGTTGTTGTTGTTGTTGTTGTCGTTGAGCTTCCCGCGCTGATTTTTCGCGGCACCGTATTAAAATACGTTGTACAATGTCATGTAGTTGTGGTCTTAAAAGTATTAAAAACGTATTAAGAATATATTTAAAGTTTGTAAGATATTGTGCACGTAATTCTAAACAACTGTACATATATACACACATTTGCACTGGCTATGAGTTTTATCACAACTTTTTACATTTAAAATATTTAATTTCTCATATCTGTAGAACTGTAGGCATAGTAGGCATCATCATGTAGCTTGTAGGTATCATCATGTAGCTTATAGTGGTGGGTGAGACTGGTTTCCGTGGAGACGATTTATTCTTTCAGCGGATGTATCCTTTGGTCGCTCCATATATATTGGAAAGTTCGATGTTGCAGTCACTGGTCCCACATTTGTTACTACAGCATTTTATCTTGTTTATTTATCAATTAACCACTACAATTTAGATACCTAGCCTCTGTGTGCCTATAGTCTAAAGGAGAATGAACAGTTAAACGCAATTAAGATATTTAGTTTAAGAGTAAATTACAATGTATGTTACATTGCAGTCGTTAGTCACTTGTACATATTCACAGTGTTCCAGGCTTTACTGTAAAGTGTATAATATCGTAGTGTTAAAATATTGATAAAAAGCAAAAACACACAAGGTATTCTAGATCCTTGAATATCACATATTCCACCGCACATATCCGACCCATTAACCATTAAGATTAAAATACGATCGTATGTCACAGTGCAAGCAATTGTCACTAGTAACCATTCACCGCCATCCAGGCTTCATGATAAGTAGAGTCTACGATGTTAAGATATATATATTTAAGATCCCAGTATCGTATGTAGCATTTTCCATGACGTATATGCAACCAACTATCCCCGTTTCATTTACATTAAAACTCAATATAAGATATTTGTAGTTTATCCACTTAAATGTGCAGAGGCACAAGGTCGTCTATAATTAGGAGATATTTAAAACTAAAATAATTATGAATAACAAAATAAAAGAAACCCAATCAGTTGTTGTTATTGCTTAGATTCGCTCAATGAAATCGCGGGTCACCTTAAACACCCCCAAAGGCTGGAAAAGGCTACAAAGGCTACAAAGACTGTTCGAAGTGGCTTGTACGTCCGTTAACGGATATTTATACCATACATTGTCATTGAATTGACTAGAATTAGTATGTGTTATGATCATTTTAATCATTTTAATCATTTGAATGCAATAATCTACCACAAATATACGTGTTTTGTTAAATTATCTAAACGCGCACCTGCGCCGATCGCGCCGCGCGGAATTGGACAAAGAGTGATTAACACCTATTAACATATCGTTTAGCAGGTGCAGCTAAACACCGATTATAATTATTGCATTATTATTAATATAAGTCAATGATCAATCACTGACATTCATTTAAACATGCTTTATGTATCAATACATTACGTAAACATAGGACGAATGCCGAATTTTGAGACATCAGTTATCTACCTTGAAAATGGGTATCCACACGGTGATAACAAATATGTTTATAAGCGCTACGTACGAAACTAGTAAAAAGATGACGCAAAATAATTCATTTGTAAATTTGATTTTATATCGTTTTTTTACTTATTATATAGACCACAAAGGCCGACTGGAGGGATCACACC